>VXBX01000218.1:487054-544889 GCA_013400415.1 Scytalopus superciliaris | reverse complement strand
TGTTGGGAGATGAGGTTCATGCTGTTGGGATGGAGGGTTCATGCTGTTGGGAGGTGGGGCTCATGCTGTTGGTTCATGCTGTTAGGGGGTGGGTTCATGCTGTTGGGATATGAGTTTCATGCTGTTGGGTGGTGGGGCTCATGCTGTTGGGAGATGAGGTTCATGTTGTTGGGAGGAGGGTTCATTCTATTGGGAGGGAGGGAAGGCTCATGCTGTTGGGAAATGAGGTTCATGCTGTTGGGTGGTGGGGCTCATGCTGTTGGGAGCTCTTGGTGATGACTTTGCTGTGACTGAATGTGATGTGTTGGTTGCAGCTGGTTTCTCTGGAAAACTGTGGTGATCCTCCAGGAAGGGGCTGGGATGAGCAGGTTTTGTCTATAAGCCTGGTGGCTCCTTCTTCTTCTGATGTTAAACTTTGCTTTGTTGATGCTGCACAAAGAGACGAGCAATGCAGTTGCTAAGATTGAAGTGCTTTCCCTGAGTCCCTGGGGTGCTCCTGGGCTTTTGGGGATGTTTCTCTGCCCTGAGGTCATTAAGGAGACTGACAACTTTTTCTGTAAGGGGCCCTTGTAAGAATTTACATAGTTACAAAAATATCTGAAAGCCAGAAAACCAATATCAACTATTTCCAACAAATTTTTTAATCCATGAGACTTTTAAACCACTTTGTCTGCTGGGAAATCTCTGTATTGTCACTCTGTCCTTTTTAGAACTACTCTGCACTTAAACCAGTGGGACTGAATTTTCAGAATGGGATGATGAGGCTTTGCCACGTGATTCCCATTATCTTAATGGAATCTGCCTGTCTCAGTCCCCACAGACTAATTTGGAAAGGGTAGCCTGATGGATAATTGGGATCCAGTCACCACATGGATTGAGGAAATCCACTGAAGAGGCCTAATGTTCAAGGGAGAGCATAAATTGTTCTGAATGGAAGATAATTAGTACCTGTGAGTGCCCATCCAGGCATCACAGAATGAACTGACATTTTAGAAATGCAGCTTCCTCCCGTGGTGGGTGATTATACTAAAGATAATTCTGCTGATTGAGTGTCCTTCCAGCAGGACAGGCTTGTCCAAGTCCTTTATTCTCCTGAGGAGTGGTTTTCTTTAATACATTTCCTGACTGAATCCCAACCATTTGTAAGGAAATGACAGCCTTTCTGGTCTCTTTTGGCTGATAGCTGGGATCTGTAACAACCCAAATGGCTCACAGAGGCTCCCTTTTGGCAGAGACCATCCTAGAAACAAGGTAAATTTCTGTTCTGCTGTAGTTATTTTAAAAAACAAAGAGCTAATTCCTATCATTATTTTGGGAACTAGTACCTCTACAGCAAATACCTTACCATTAGAATTTGAAGAAGAAATTACATCTGTTGATGAGTAATTTGTAATAAAAATCCCAGAATGCCCTTTAATTATTTTGATTGGTTTTCCATGTAAATAAACCCTGTATATTTACCCAGCTTGTATCCTACCGCAAGGATCATGCAATGGTGAAAGTTATTTTTCAGTATTACTATATATCTGCTAATAATTAACTCATGTAACTGGCAGTCCCTCAGCCATATGATGGCAAAAATTTTCAAGGTAATATTGAACACAACAACTCTAGGAGAACAGTCTAACATGAGAATAGCTGATCTTTAAAATCAAAGCACCAGCGTCACACCGATCATGAAAGAGCTACAGAGCTGACACCTTTTAGGGAGGTCTGCACCTAAGTAAAAGCTAAAACCTAATGGGATTTCTTTTGAAGGCATTTGAAGACTGGAGCTTAGGCATTCAGTATTCTCCTCACAGCCTCAGGGTTTGCTGCAGGGAGGCTGAGGTGGGATACTCTCTTCTCACCCTGCTTCAGACCCCCTCACTGTGGCTCTAAACCAGCAGCTGCCACGGGCTCGCTCAGATTGTCACTCACAGAGTTGACCCTTGAGCTCTGTCCATGCTTGATGAAGCCAAAGGGAGTTTTGATGTAGGTCCCCAGCCTCAATTTTTAGGCATGATTTGAGGCACACCTGCTGCCTTCCATTATCACTGGATGGATGCTGAATACTTCAAAAAATTGGTTCAATTACAATAATTACAGGGAATTAGTAACTTCTAAGAAAGCTTTCATGAGGTAGCTAATAAACCCATACTTTCCTGTATGTGTTAGCCCTCATTTTTGGGCTAGCTTGAATGGGGATTCCCACAGATGCTTGTCCACACTTTATTAACATGTAATTAGAGTTGCTTTTTTTAACTTTCAGTAATGTATTAGTACTTTCCCTTTAATTACAAGTTGTTTTATTGTGAAAGCTTTGTCACTTATGCAGCTCGTTAAAAGCAGAAGACCAAACTGACTGTGCACGGTCCTTTTAGTTAATGAATACCAAATCATCTGTATTCATGGACAGAAAGGAAAACTTGGCAAATGAAGGAGGATGTGGTAAGATTTGTGTGCCTCTCTGACCATTTGGCTTTCATGAAGATCCCTTTTTGAGCATAAAGGGAATTCTTGCCCGTGGTTGGTTGCGATACACTCCCGAGCCTTTATTCACAAACACAGGATTTGTGAATTCTCCTCATTCAGAAACAAGAACTTAGGGGGCAAAGTTCTATACTTCTATGTTTTTATATTCTTCTATATTCTATACTTCTTGCTGCCACTTAACCTGAAAAGTGCCATTTCTCACTGCTTTTATTTCTTATGGAAATTTTACCCTGTGCCATGAACCCAATGTCCATGATGAGCAGCTCTAAACTGCATGACTGGAGATCCTCATGTGAGCCAGTGGGTGAGGTCAGGGTGGGCTCCCTGAACTTCCCCTGGCTCTGGGCAGTGCCAAACCTGCAGGGGCTGCTCGGTTTGGTTAAATCCTGTGCACACCTTGGGGTGCTCTGTTGGGCTGGGCCATCCCCAGGAGGTGAGGAGGTTTTCTGCTGTCCTCCAGGACAACACACAGCCTGTCTGTGTCAGCAAAACTGCAAATACACAGCCCTGCCAATACTGGGAAAGGCAAGGCAGGACTCCTACCAGGTGAACTCCAGCCTTGAAGGTGAGAGGAGGCTCCACTGGGCAACCCCCTGAGCACCTCATTTCAACAGGCTTGCTTTGGGCAGGGAACTGGACTGGATGACTGCCAGAATTCCATTCCAACTTAAATTATTTTCTGGCCCTATGAAATTCTCGATGGTCTTTCAATTAGAAGTTCCAAAAATTGACCATTCTGCTTTGAGTGAGAGGCAGCAGCACACATTTACTTTTCCTCCTTTGGTTTTGCTTTTATACTCTGCTCTTTTGGCTGCATGATACACTGATGGTCCAGTTTGCTGGAGCTACACTTTGATGGTTTGCAAATACTCGTGTGCAGCACTGAGCTTCAGAGCTGGAGGGTGCTGGGAAGCCTGGGCCCCACTGTGGGATAAGTGGAAGAGGACAAAACCAAAAGTGAATCCCAGATTAAGGTGGATTATCTCGCAGGAGGACTTAATGAACTTAAAGGATTCATTTTAATGCTGCTCCCAGGTATAAAAGCTGTTTTGCAAACTAACAGAGTTGGTGATGAGGTAATTACAGATCATTAACGTGTTACACTGAGATGATGGGCCCTTGTTGCAGGCATTTGGATAAAGTGAGGCTGATTTGGATGCTTTGCAAGACCAGGACAGCGGGCTTTGCACAAGTCCTGCTTGCATCTGGAAACAGGGTGACTGCCCTGAATAAACCAATTTGGCAGAGGATGCCAAGGCTTTTTCTGACACTGGAACCGCATTAGACAACTGGCTAAATGTTAATCTGAAATGTTGGAGATGGATTTATTTTTCCTGCTATTGTCAGTCATCGTTGCTCAAGGTGTTCCTCACCAGACCATCCATACATTCATCTCTCTGGGTCAGGAAATAGCCCTTGATGTTGCTGGAGGGTTTGAGAATGGGAAGAAGGAAGGGCAGTTTTGTCTTTACTGCAATCCTAGCAGGAGTCAGCACATCAGCCTGACCCCAAGCTCTCATGATTTTCCTCTCCACTGATTACAGCCCTGCCAGCAAGTGTCAGAGTCACACTTTGCTATTCTACAAGTGTCAGGTCTTCTGTCCCTCATTAATATTCCTCTGGAGCTGCACATTACTCTGCCTGCAGAGAGGGGAGAAATTGTCAGGTGGTGTAAAACAGCGAATCTCAATGAATTCTGAAGGATTTATTAGCACTTACACTAACTGCTGTTATGACCTTTGCTTTCTATAACGCTTCTTTCAAGGTAAGATACAAACTATTGGCAAACAAGGGAGGGAGAGGACAGTCTCAAATGACTGATGTGAGAAAGAAACTTGAAAATTTTGCATCAGACTTGCAAACACCAGTCACCCCCCCTCTCTGGGTATGGAAATTTCCCAGCGTTTAAGATTGTGGAATCTAAAGGGAAGAAAAAAAGCAGAAAATATATTAACTTTCTTGCTTCTCCCGCCTACTCGATGAAGAAAAAAATGAAATCCTCCAACAGATGGTCTGCATGGAATTAACGTTCACTGTTACTCACTTGAAACATGGCAATGATACCACATCTGGCCTGCCATGAATTTATATCAGTTTGGAACCTCTGCATTTCCATCAGCATCTGCTTAAGGTTGGGAAAATGACCTGATCAAACCCTGATGGTACGTCTGGTGATGCAGATTTTCCAGGAGCACTGAGGTGGTAGCTGAGGTATTTTATTTAATCAGGAGCTTTGGAGGAATCCATGGGCCAAAAATCCTTCTGTAAGACACACGTATATGTATGAGGATGGAGCTCTAAGTGGGTGATGTGGATGATGCTCAGCTGTATCTGCCTTTGAGTGTCATCCTTTTATTCCTGTTCCCTCTCTTTCTGACATGAAGAGATGAGCACTGCTTGGATCTCTGCCCTTTCCTACCACTACCCAGTCTACAGATGAAAATCAAGGCCTATAATCCCTCCATCATTACAAAGATGTGGGTACAGGCAAATGATCTCTCAATAATTGAGGCAGAAAATAGCACTAAGTATTTCAATCATATGAATATGTATTATTATGAATAACAAAGTATATTTACTCCTTCAATAGATGGTTATATTTAGTTGCAGTTGTTACAACATTATTTCAATTCTACCCTGTTGATGGTGATTTGCATTTTTAATTTAAATAATTCCTGAATACGTTCTTAGGATGCACACAAAATTAATTCCTAATTTCTAAATGCCATTTATAAACTGTTATTTAGGAGTCTGATATCTAAATGGCCAGAGACAGGTTATGTATCTGGGTAAATTTCCATGTATCTTGTTTCATATTTTTTTTTTAAGAAATGACATGTGGAATAACTTTCTAAACTCAGGAGTTAATTTAACTTCTAAATATAAATCACGGAAAATAGGTTCCTATAAATCTAGGAAGGGTTAAATATGTAGGTTAAGTTATAGGCTTGCAGATTTCAGGGGTGGTGAGGACAGTGCCAGGGTCAGTTTCCAGTGGGAATGCCATGAGTGTCAGGCAGTGACAGTCCCTCTGTGCCCAAAAAGCATCCATGCAGTGACTCTGCTAATTCCTGGAACCAGTCAGTCATTGGATTACGTGGCATCCTTTTGGGAGTGTAACTGAGTGTTTTCATGCTATTTCCTTTAAACCTGGGAAAGTGAAGCTGACTTGGATCTTGTGCTGGAGAGTGAATTCTGCTTTCAGAGCTTGTGAAAAGCCCAGCTGGGAGGATTCGGTGCTGAATAATCATGTTTTTCTTAGTATTCACTGTCATTACTCATTTTCAGTTCTTAAAATTCCTAACTTTGAATAGTTTTCTAGATCACACTTTGTTTCTCAGCTGATGCTTGGATGTCTCCTTAGCCTGTTTCATGGTGGCAGACTGTAACCAGTGGAAAACAAGATTCATCCATGTTTTCAATGTGACTAAAAAGCCTCTTCTGGCATGGCTTTAATTTTCTACAAATTAACTTAAAACTCAGCTCGGCTTCCCCAAATCAAATAGGACTCAGTGGTGTTAATTCCCAAACCCTGGAGTTCTGGATGCCCTGTCACATTTCTGCAGGGACATGGGGTGCCTAAGCACAGGTGTATGGGGCAGTTCTTTGGCTTTTGATCGACTTCTTCTCCAAAAAGCTAAATCAACTCCAACAGATGAAAAAGTCCATCAAAAGTCTTTTGAACAGCAAATATTTTTGATTGCACCAACTCCTAATGCCTGAGAATGCCAGTGCTTGACCAGGATGTGCTGTGTGAGATGCCATAAATGCCATGGAGAGATTTCTGAGGAAGAAGAGCTTCCTCCACGTTCACACCAAAGGCTGCCTTCACTCTGGCTCAGCGTCGTGGGTCNTATGAAATACCTTTTTGGTTGCTTATGTCAGGTGATACTTGCCCCTCTAAATCTACGGAGTGCCCCATGGCCCAAAAAACTGAGGCCTGCTAAATTTGGTTTCAGGTCTAACTGAATTAAGGCCTTAATCTAAGTTTTGGGGGTTTATCAAACCCATCACACTCAGGAGATGATGTGATCAGAGCCAAAGGAAACATTCAAACCCGGTCACAAAGGGTGAAAAACAAAACATGTCACTCAGGGAGGGAGACTGAGGCTGGAGGGCTGGGGGTGCCAGGGCATCCTGCCTGCCAGAACCACACCCAGCGACAACTGCCATGGAAAGCACGGCATCAAGCAGGACTAGGTCAGCAGGATGATGTGATAGCTGTGATGGGGGTCAGAGGGTATTTCCCTGGCAGCTTCTGATCAAAACAACACAACACAACACAACACACAACATTGTCTTTTTCAAGGGGCTTTTGTTTGTTTTTGAAATGGGAGTTTTCGTTGCTGCTTTGCTCTCTGCCCCCTGGAGAGGAGGGGATGGGAAAATCCCTGGGATATTTTTGATAGGAAAAAAAATTCAACTGAATTTGATTTAATAATAAAACTTAGCAGAATGCTGTTGAAGTAGAAGGAGTCCCACATTCTGTATCAAATACTAATCAAAAGTGTTTGCACCAGACCAAGATGGGCTGGATACTCCAAGGGCTGGAGCAGCTCTCCTATGAACACAAGCTGGGAGAGCTGGGGGTGTTCAGCCTGGAGAAGAGAAGGAGACCTTGGACCCCCTTCCAGTGCCTAAAGGGACTTATATAACTTTTTACAAGGACAGATAGTGACAGGACAAGGATTAGAAGTTTGGAAGAAACCCTTCCCTGGGAGGGTGGGCAGGCCCTGGCACAGGTTGGGCAGAGAAGCTGTGGCTGCCCCATCCCTGGGAGTGTCCCAGGCCAGGCTGGACAGGCCTTGGAGCAACCTGGGGTGGGGGAAGGTGTCCCTGCCCATGGCAGGGGGTGCCACTGGATGAGCTTTAATGCCCCTTCCAACCCAAACCATTCTATGAATCTCTGATTCTGTGATACTGAAAAACAAAGAACCTCAAAACTTTCCCCCTCCTCTCTTTTCCAGAGATTTCCTGCAGCTTTAAGTGCTTGTTTTCCTGGCCCTTACAATCTTTTTAGCAGGAGGTGGTTGAGCTTGAAAAAGCCACTTTAATCTAAATACACTAGCTAAGACCTCTGGAAAAGGGGAAAACATGAGGAGAAATCTCCTAGTGAAATTTTTCACCCAATTTGCGCAGCCTGAGCTGGTCACTGACACAGCATTTACCCCTCTGATGTTGTATTCTCTGATATCATAGAACCATGGAATGGTTTGGGTTGGAAGGGACCTTAAAGCCCATCCAGACCCACCCCCTGCCATGGGCAGGGACACCTCCCACCAGCCCAGGTTGCTCCAAGGCCTGTCCAACCTGGCCTTGGACACTTCCAGGGATGGGGTAGCCACAGCTTTGCTGGGCAACCTGTGCCAGGTTCTGCCTAACCTCACAGGGGAGATTTTCTTCTTAACACCTCTTCTAAACCACATCTTTACAGCTCCCCAAACAGCTGCACAAAGCCGACAGCCCCTGGCTCAAATCTCAGCCCACTCCATTGTTTTTTATCACAGAAACATCTTTCCCCTTGGTTGGAGTCCCACGGCAGGTTGTGCCAAGGCAGGTTCTGTCGCATGGGCAGAGGTGGATGCCAGCAGTGCTGGAGCCTGGACCTGCTTTTGGTGGCAAATTTCTCTCAGAGTACAAGTCATCAAGAGTTGCTGATGTGTTTTCCCAGTTCCCTGCTCCTGGCACTTGGCATGGATGCAGCACAGTGTGACAAATGTCCCACCTGGCCGCTGCACTGTCGCAGTGACCCCAGGACTGAAGGCTGTGCTACTGCAAAGTGCTTGTCCCTGCCCTGCCAGGCACCCTGGGCTGCTTTACAGGAGGTTCTGGCAGTGGGTAAATCAAAAGTGAGCCTTTGTCTAACTATTACAGCAGAAAGATTAGATAGCTGGGCGGGAGAATCCCGGTATTTATCGAGGCTGCTTTAATTCCTGCTTCTTTGCAGCTTCTGGCAATGATGGCTGTGGGCACAAATAAAACAGCCCATCGTGACACTGTGGGAGGAGAAGTGTCAGTGTAGTGGTGGAAAGTGAGGTGAGCTCCAGCTGGAGTATCCACCTGTCCTAGGCAGCAGCTGTCCCTCCCAGGACAAAAGGAACACACTGCCCAAGGCCTGCAGGGCTGATTAGACAAAAGGCTCCTGGATAATGGCACTTTTGCCTTTGTAAGGCCTGAAGGGCTTGACATTCCTCTGAATTTTTAAGGGATTGGGAAACACATAAGGGAAAGAGGAGTGTGCTCAGGTTAATCAAAGACAAGTGAATTTTGTGAGCCAGAATTTGCTGACAGATGTGCTCTCCTGCAAGGAGGCAGGAGTGTTCTTCCCTTAGCATTGCTCACCACCAAGACTACCTCCCCCTAAAGATGATGTCATGTTTTCATCCTACATTTTTATCCCTCTGCAGCTATTACTTTTTGGCACGTAAACTCATCTGAAGTTGGCACCCCATCCTCTGCATGGGCACAATGCCACTGTAGCAGATGGGTGAGCAGTGAAACGAGCACAAGTGGCAAGTCAGACCCTATCAGGGTAACCTCCTTTCCAGGAACAAAGAAATGGCATTCACTGGAGCTGTTCAGCACCTGAAATACAGGTATAATGACATTAACCCATTCTTGAGCTCAATGTTGAAGACTGCAAGTTACCAAACGGGCTCAGAAAGGGAGAAATGTGCTTTTAGAGTTACTGTGGACACAAACTGCACAGAAGAAAATAAATTACTCTTCTGGTTTGTTTTCTGAAGTAAGGAGTTTTGCCTAAATGCTTTACTAAATGAATGACCGCTTGCTTAGCCTGAAACACAGGAAAAGCTATCCATGCACTAGACAATAAATGGGGAAATTCTGAGAGTATCAGTGAGCCTGATCTGGAATGGCTCCTAAGAATTCATTCAGTTAAGCAAGTCAGGTTTTTGGTTTTCAATTTTTTAAAATTTCTGAATTCAACAGTATCGATTGAGGTCTCTGTAAAGGGAAAGGAAGTGAGACATCCACAACGGAAAATGCTGGATCTTCTCTTTGCTTTTGGAAAAAAAGATTTTCTGAAAAGCCTACCCTTTTCAGTCATATAAATTTGGTTTAAGACAAACTGTTCTATCAGATTTGAGGCGTTTCAGCATTGCTGAATTGATTAGAAAGCACAGGATTGCTTATAACCAACTGTAACACGGGGCCTTTCCTCTGAAATCAGAGAAAGAGAAAAATCAGAATAAGAGAAAGAACAAAATAAAGGAGAGGGGTCTCGTGTTTCAATGGTTTAATTTTCTTTCATGCCAACATTAAATACTATAAAATGAACATAGTGAGCAACCTTATGTTTTCTGCACCCCAAAGCTGTACCCATATGCGATGTCTCCATCCTATTGGGCGGTGCTGACGAGGTTTGTCTTTCCCCCTCTCAGGAGAGGAGTCACTCACGATTTTTGTGGACAAACGGAAGCTGAGCAAGAGGTCCGAAGGGAGCGACCCCGGCGGCAACAGCTCGGCCGTGACTCTGGAGACCCTGCACCAGCTGGCAGCGTCCTACTTCATCGACAGGGACAGCACCCTGCGCAGGCTCCACCACATCCAGATCGCCTCCACCGCCATCAAGGTAGGCTGAAATGCCCCCCCTGTTAGAGGAGAGAGATTAGCTGTGGAAGGCAGCACAGATCTGTGACTGCCTGAGCTCTGAGAGCTGTTTGCTGCGTTTGTATGGACTCTTGCTATGTTTAAGGACTGTTTGCAGTTAGAAGTCTGTGCTAAGTTTGAGGATTTTATCATGCTATGTTTTCCCTTTGTTTCACTGTGTGTCCCTGCTGGAATGTTCTGTCCCTCATGGTGTGTAACTCATCCCTGATTGGTCCCTTCCTGCAGCAGGGTACCATTCCCTTATGTGGTATATACCTGCCTCTCTGTTACCAGTTTTGAGGAATCTTACCTTGTATGGCTGGGGCTGGCCCAGACGCTTCCCCAAAACCTTCCCAGGGTGTTCCTGGGGTCAGGACCCAGCCCCCTGACCCTATTTAAGTTGTAGCAGTTTGAATAAAGCTCTCTCTCTCTCTCCATGCTTGCTTTGGCAACACCCACCTCACTCCCCAGACTGTGTCCCTTTCTTTCTTCCCTCCCCACCCTTCCCCTCAGGGCTGCAACCCCAGAACCCACTACTTGGGGGTTTGCGGCTTCTCTCGCTGCTTCTCGGGCCAAACGTGGCTTGGTTGGTGGAAAAATAAATAATAAACCCCACCATTTCTTAGCAAAATAGTAGTTTTTAGTCTTAACTTTTTCACCTGAGTCAAAACATTGCGTTTATAATGAAAATTCTAGTTGAGAAGAGGGTCTGAAGGTCGTGTAAAGATGTAAAGTCTTGATGGCATGATATGTAATTTATAGTGGTGTTTGGTTCTCGAGACAGCCTCCTGTACATGTGTGCTTAGCAACTGCATGTACAGGCACAGTTATATTTCTCCTACTTTTCTTCTTTCTTTTTCTCCTCTCTCTCCCTTGTTTTTTTTTTCTTCTAAATGTAGTTATTGTGCTGTGCCCGAAACATTAATTTTATTGTTTCTTATTTTTACTGACCTTTGGAGCAGCCTGGGGCTCTTGGCTCTCCACCTTTAAGGAGAGGTGTTATTTTCTGGTGGGAACTCCTCTTAGGAGAGTTTGTCAGGCAGAGCATCCTGCCTGCTGACCCCCCAGGTCACTCCCAGAGCTGGAGGATGCTGGTTGACTGCTTGGTTTGTCACTTTTCCTGTGGCTCTGGGTGCTCTGAAACTGCAGTACTAGTTGGAAACAAATAGTACAACTGTTTGCACAATGTATTTGCTGATTGTTGTGTCCAGAGATGGCTTTCTGGGTGGCTGGGACAGCCCTGAAATATTATTTGAGAAAATAGATTAAAAATTCACTCTCTTTTCTTCAAAAATACACCACCCCACCCCCCAAAACCAAAGCAACTGTTTCTTCCATGTTTTTTTCCCCTATTCTGTGTAAGACTCCCTTTCCAGGTTGGATTACATCACTCTCACACCCTTTTTCCCTCTATATGAAAAAAACTGCAGGTTTTCTCCTCAAAAGCAAAAGGATTATATTTATAAACACCATGATGTATCTCCTAAGCAACTTGTTGCATTCATTCTGTGTCCTTTCTTGGGATTTTTTGTTTCTCCTGATTTATCTGCATTTTAGGCTGCCTGGTTTGGCCAATGTAAACCAGAACACATTAGTGGGGTTTAATGATAATTTATTTATAAAAACAGCATTAGGGGGAGAAATACCTTCTACAGCATCATGAAATAGTTAGAAAAAAACCTAAGCATGCAGCAGTAGAACAGTCTTGAAGATGCATTAAAGCACCACCAGGGGTGGATTTATTCAGCACAGAAAGAGGATGAGCAAGTCACCCGCTCACAACTCAGGTTGTGTCTGGGTTTGGACACTCAGTTCCTGATGTTTCCACCCTCTCTGACTAATGAATTCTTCCTTAATAGGTTAAGGTCTAAGGGTTTTACAGATGGGACATGCAATGAGATCCATTAAGTCTCTGGGTTACAGAGTCAAATCAACAAGACATCAAATATTAGGTGAGAATGATCAAGCTCAATTAGTCTTCTGGGGAAAAAAAAATTAAAATCAGCAAGAAATGCCTGTTTTCCCAAATTCTAAGAATTTCTCTTTAGGAAGCAACATATAAGGAATAATTTTTACTTCCTTATGGAGCTGAAACTATTAATACTTCTTCATTCAAATTCACTGAGATATGAATTTTCTTCCCCCAGGTTCTGATATATTATTTTGTGGGACTGATGCAGGAAGACAGTATTTTGATAAGTTTTATAATTAAGCTTTTCTATCAAAAAATGAAGTTCTGTCACAAAGAAAGGAAAGCATTAAAAGAGGAACGTAAGAATTATCATTAGAGACTTCATATTTAGTTTGCATTTATCTAGTGAAAAACAATAACATTCAGAGCAAAACCTGCTCATGTGAAGTATGAGAAAAGGAGTGGGAGAGATGGGATTGATGAATCAAGTTTGTTAATCAAATTTTCCTGTAATCAAGTTTGTTAGCTGTGACATAATTATCCTTAAAAGCAGCACTGAGGCTGCTACTGATTGAGGCTTTACATTAATCACACAGACAATACATTGTTTATTCCACATTCAAAAAGGTACCATCATCCCATTGCAACATCTTCCAGCTGGAAATCAGAATGTCCACGGGAGAAACCCACAGCTTGTATCAAAATTTAACTAATATGACAGTCCCTGATACAGGCATCCCTTCGATATTATATTAACTTGTGTGTTTTATTGTAAATGCTTGGGCTCATGTCCTAAATCAAGCCTGTGGCCTCAAGGGCCTCACTGCAAACTCCCCAAGCTCCTGAGGGCTGTGTCTCATCTGCAGGAACATTTCCATGGAGGTGCATCCTGCTGTGTTTGGAATATTGCAGGTCCAACCAACACTGATCATTTGAGAAGCCTCTTCCTATGAAAACTCTCTTCAGATGCACGGATGGCTCTTAGTTGTCCCTATTAACATCCCATTGGGATAATGGGGTGTGCTCTCCTCCTGTCTAATCAAATCCTCCTAAATTGTGGCAGCAGAATACAAATAAAGTCAGCACATGCTCTCCTTTCCCTGGGGGTGTCCTTATTATGAGCAATATTCCCACATTATGATGACATTCCCAGCTCTTCCCACTGGCAGAACCACCCTGGTGTGCTCCCTGGGTCCTGCTGATGCCTTAAGGTTCAGAAGTATATAGATTTTATTGCACTTTTAGCACTTTCATTTAGTAATTTCAGGCTAGAGTTTTTAACTAAATACTTGTGTACCAAACTCCAAAATGTTGCTTGTGTTTCTCATCAAGGATTTCAGTAGGCAGAGATTTTTTAGGAAGCTGAGGGACATCCAGCCTGGAGAGAGTGTTCTGGGACAGAGATCTCCAACATTCCTTGACAGAACTTTAATCAAAGCTGTTCAGAAGGCCCAGAATCCCTGGATTTGCTCCACACAGGACAGAAACCCTGACGGAGATGAAGATGGGAGGAAAGGATGGTTGTGGGAATTTGGGAAGGGGGGCCTAAGGGTGACTCTGAGGGAGGTCCTGGGGATGGACAATTTTTGGGATGGGTGTATCCCATTAGATATGCTAATTAGCCAGTATGATAACATTGTAAGATCTGTCCTGTGTGTATGCAGATGCATTTTGTGCACTTTGAAGCTCTTAATTAAAGACCAGCTCTCTCCCTTACTGTACTAGAATTGTCCAGAGAATTTTCCTTTGATTTTAGGCAACTGTCTGACAGCCAGGTAGGACACTCCTGCAGCTGTGGGTAGTGGCAGAGGACTGTGCACAGTGCAGCTTCCCATGGGCCAGTTCTGCTCAGCTGGCCACAATTCCTGGTGCTGGGAGCTGTAATTCCACATTGTCCCTAAGGAACTTCTGCACTGAGTCCAAACACTCGTGCAGAACACATAAACCCCACATTGCTTACATGGTAAATTAAATATTGCTGAATATTCTCACTGCATTCTGCACAATTGTAAGCACAGCGATGTTAGAACCTTGCCATTAATACAGGGAGGCTGTTACAGGGTTTGTCTTTTGGAGGATATCACTTTCCATCCCAGAATTCATCTCCCTGCTTGGGAGCTGGGCCAGGTGAACACAGAATACATGTTATTTTAGGGCCCAAACACTTGTGGGGCAACCACAGTGCAACAAAAGAACAGGAGGCAACAGAAGAACAGATGCATAAATTGAATTTTCCACCAGCTATTTACAGCCAGATTACAGCCCATTTATTCCATCTGAGTGAGAAAGAATAAACATCCCTGAGAATGTGCCCTCTAATTTCAATTAAATTTTATTGTGCAATTTGCTTTTTACTTTCCCCCAAACACTTTTTTTTTTCCCTTTGCTAGGAGAGATTTAAGCATTTTGTTGTCTCTGAAAACTTTCGATTACAAAGAACAGGGCTCTATTGTGATGGTAACTATATCTGATTATCTATAATTAACCCGTGAATGACTCACGGTGGGCTGTTAGAGAGGGAACTTAAGTGTAATGAAATTAGTTTCTCACTCAAAACTCTCACTGAAATACAGACCTTTTTTGCCTTGTTCTTTGTTTTGCCTGAAAAAGCTTGCTTGCTTCGATTCTTTTTTCTTTCATACCTTATATTTGAATGTGTTTTTCTGTGGATTCCAGTAATTGCTGCAATCAAAAGTAGAAATGCTGAAATACTACAAAGCCTCGTGCTTTTGTCAGATTTCTGGCGAATTTGAAATCTCAATTGTTTGCAGAGTTTTGTATAAAAAGCCAATTTTTTGGAGGCTTTTGAAATCCAGATCTTGAACCCTTCTTGTCCTCACTTTATCCTTTCTGTTTGTGGGTAGATTTTAAGACTGTGCAGCTGAGAGACCTTATAAAAGACCAAAAATCGAGGAAAAAATTGGCCCAGCAACAGCCTTATGTTGTGAAATCACAGTTAGAAGCACTGGGCTGGAAAGGCATCTGATATTTGTTGATTCCATTGAAGGAATGAATTAGTAAATGTATATTTGACTGTATAAACCTAGGAAATTAAAAGCCAGAAATTATTGTCTCATTTCAAAAATTGATGATGTGAGTTAAGCATGCCAAGGAAAAGCCACAGGCCAGATTTTCAAGGACAGACATTGCTCAGGACCATTATGAAATTCTAAATTCCCCATTACTTTGGGAGATAAGAACTGCCTTCATATGAGACCCCAAAGCTTGAAATGTCTCAAAAGGGGGAGTTAAAAATTAGGAAATACACAGAAATTATGATCTCAAATATTTGCCTCCCATGAATTTCTGTGAGAATTGAATATTTTTGCAGGTTTCTTTAGAAATTTCCCCCAATATTAAGAGCTTCACAAACCCAGCTCGCTGTTTATATGGCTAGGTCTGAAGTTTACACTGAAATTTGGGTCATTAATCTTACCAGAAGAACAGGGACCTGCAATGACACCTTGGGCATCACCTTTCAAGTAGCTAAAAAGTCTCTGTACCATCTTCTACAGCACAGGATCTGTGTTTGTCTCATTATAAAAAAGAAATACAGGAGGTTTTATAGATTTTTATCTGGAAGCTGTTGGAGATCTTTGGATTAAATTCATCACAGGTGTAATGAAATCTTGTGACTGCTACGTGCAGATTGCTAACTAGTTCTAAGGATACACCAAATGCAAAGGTTAGGGACTTATTTCCGTATCTGATTGAGGAATTTAAGGTTATGATATTAAAAAAACCCTTTAATTCCTTTGGACAGTTGAGTTTTAATTAATCTGAATCTCCAGGGCTGCTTCCTGTGGAAGGTGATGTGGAGGTCAGCTCCTCAGTGGGTGGAAAGCAGCACGAGTCCTGTGAGATTCTGGCCCTCAAAGTGAGAGAAAAGGGACGGAAAACCCCAAAGTACCTAAAGGGGGCTTTCAAAAAGGCTGGAGAGGGACTTTTGACAAGGGCAAGAAGAGATGGGACAAGAGGGGAGGGTTTTAAGCTGAAGGAGGGCAGGGTTAGATGAGATATTAGGGATAAATCCTTCCCTGGGAGGGTGGGGAGGTCCTGGCACAGGTTGGGCAGAGAAGCTGTGGCTGCCCCAGCCCTGGGAGTGTCCAAGGACAGCTTGGAGCAACTTGGAATAGTGGAAGGGGGGTGGAACTTTAAGGATGAGCTTTAAGGCCCTTTCCAACCCAAACCACCCTGTGATTTTACGATTCTGTGATTCTAAAAACAGAGCAGCAAGTTAACGCGGTGCCCCGACTCACTAATCACCCTGAGAATGCCCACTCAGCAGCCTCTCTGACACGATCCATCACAGCAGCTGCAGCAGCCACTCCTCAAAGGATGTGCTTTAGCTCTGCCATCTCCTCGTGTCTCCAGCAGGGGAGTAAGTGAGTGCGAGAAGTTATAGCATCGCCTGCTTTCCAAACAATAAAATGGCACGGAATGGAGATGACAGGATGTGCATTTTGGGCAGGTTTTATATGACTATTCCTCACTTAGGAAAAAAATCCCAACAACAACAACAACAACAAAGATAGACCATATGACATGATGGAGCAAAACACATTGAAGGAGTCTGTTATATTAGTTATTTAGTTTTGTTGAGAGAGAAGAGTAAAAAATAATAAAAAAAAAAAAAAATCAGGGAAATAAAGGCTGCCAAACCCTGCGCAGGCTATAAATATCCATATGTAAATGAGAGACCTTAACAGCACTCACACAACACTTGCCATCTCAGTTGTCAAAAACCTATAAACAATTCATACCACAGTTCCTTAAATGTTCCATATTCTCTCTTTTTCTTTTTTTCTTCCCCTAAAAAAAGTGAAACTAAAGCAAAGAAACCCAGAGGATGGAGAAGGGTTTTAATACGGAGAGATCCACAGTGAACATATTGAACAGTGCAGTTAGAGCAGAGCACTCCAATGGATTTTAACTTGATCTTTATTCTGGCTGGCTTGTGTATGGGTTGAGAAGCTTCAGCACTCTGCTCATCCTCTACTCTCTAATTGGCAGCTACTGCCTGTCAGCAGGTCAGAGAATGTCAAGCAAGGGCTATAAAATTCACAGAACATTTTCCTGCCTCTGAACTCTCAGAAATATGAGATATCATGTATCAACAGCATGTATGAACACAAAGGTCAGATTAGGAAGAATATCTCAGAGGAATAGAGACTCTGAGTCAGAAGAAATCAGCTTAGAGAATAATAAAAGGCTGTGCAAGGTTTTCCATGTGCATATTATTTTTCCTAGAGAGTTTTTATCCATAATGCATTTTTACATGTTTGCTGTTACAGTTTAGGGTTCAATCTGCAATCATCCTCTTCACTGTATCCCTTCAGTGTGAAAAAACAGAGCTGAAAATACCCTTGGTGTGAGAATCCTTCATAGGTAACTGGCACTGAGAGTTACATCATCGCTGTGCTCTGCAGTTCACCATCATTCCTATCTCGTAGAGCTTCCCATAGTGCTTCAGCAGGATTTCCATGTCTGACAGCAAATCTACAGCTTAATTTTCTACAAGATAACACACATAATGCCTGGATGTGCTGGAGCAGGAGCTGGGTTGCAGAAAGGTTTTGTTATTCATCCACAGGACTTTCTCTACTACAGAGCGATCTTTATTTTCAGATCTTTAATGTCTGAAAGGTTGGAAGTTTCCTCGCTGTCCTACAGACTTTGCAGCTGAGTCAAGCGAGCAAATTAAAAAGTGTGTCTCATTTTGCACGGTGAGATTCTGACCTTATTTGGTGAATAAACTGCACTGACGTCAGAGGAGTTTCTTTGCACGCACGTCGATATCACTGAGATCGGGGTTTCCACAGCTCAGCCTCAACTATCATCTTCCTAATCTATCCAGCTATTATTCATTAGCTCTTTCTATAGAGAACCAATTTAACCCTCCCATCCCCATACTTTTTGTGGCCTTTGGGTATTCTTCCTTTGATTTCTATTAAAGGTAAAATCAAAATAAATAATAACGGCCCTTTTTGTGTCACAGGAGTTCATAATTTCCCAACTTTTATTATAATTCCACCAGATGGAGGATGTGTGTGTGCAGGTTCCCATTAGGTATGTAGATTTGTAAGGAAATTTAATTCTGTCTTCTCCAAGAATGTCTAGAGTCTTGAAAATGAAATTTCATGTTTTTCCTTCAACTTTTCATTAAAATCCTTAATGTGTATTAATAAGTTGATAATAACAGAGAAAATGCTTTGAAAAGAACCATTAAAATATCCCCCCTGTCGTGTTTTAGTCCATTTAAGTCACTTTATTCTCCCTCTGGTTCAGTGTTTGAAATACGACATTCACAACGATGCTGAGCCATGTGTATCACTGTCAGAAACACAGCCCGTGTTCCTTCCAGCACAGCAATTTCCATTCTTGGTTAAAGAACAGTGATAAAATGTGTGGCTCTGTTTTTCTTACTTTGGTGTTGGTTTTCTCTGGGAAGAATCTGTCCTTCCTCCGTGAAAATATACAGAACTGGTAAGTTTGTAGCATGTGATGTAACAATTACATCCTGCTACCATAGGCTTAGAAATAACTGTGTGCTACATGCAAGATAAATATTCTAGTAAGTAACAGGACATGAAGAAAATAAAGAGACACAAATGAATTTCACCCAGATATGCACAACATTTAATTGAAAAAAACAATTAGTGCCAAAAGGTTTTTCACCCCCTGCTTCAGGAAAGGAGCTGGACGCTTAGATACCTATAAATTCTCTATCTTACAGGGTGGTCTGCATGGAAACAAAACCAAACCTGCAGGTGGTCGAGTTCCTTTCAATTCTGAGCAGAACAAAGTCCTTTCACTTCCAGTTTTGATAATAAGTGCTGCTCTCTTTTCATATATTACCCCTTTTTCCTTCTGAACGTCTCTCTTTCCCTAAATTCTCATGCTCAGAGGAACTCGAGCTCTCTCTTTTTCTGTTTTTTTTTTTTTTTTTTTTTTAGTGGAAGAAATGCTCTTGCCCTTATGATACATCATTCTTTGCCCTTGGCGTTGTCTCATCTATGTCAGGACAGGGTAGAAATGAATAAAACCCTTGGACAAGATTCTATATTCTAAACATCTTTTGCAAAATCCATATCAATGCCAGACCCATAGGAGGACACATTCATGTATGTTTTAATGAACAGATCTTGATATTTGATGGAACTTTCTATTCCCATGAATCAGGATGATTTGAAGGCTTTGCCAGCTGGGCACAGCAGTCTGTCTGCATAACATTGCCCCTCGGAGCCTAATTCTAAGAGCAGTCTTCTGTACATTCAGATATCTCTTTTTGTTTAGTTCATGAAATAACAACACTGAGAATCACTCAGTTATTAACCAAAACTTTCCAAAGAGCAGACAGCTCGTTCATCCACGAGTCTTTCGAGATGGTGAATGAGCTGAGGTCTAAGAGCAGGGTTTGATGAGCCAGGCTCAATGCCAGAGGTATTTCCACCTGTCAAAAACATGGAAACCCCCCTGGTGCGAATCCACAATGTTCCACTAAATGCAATGTTGATTTACACTGGGGAGGATCTGTTTTTTAATTGATGAAAACACAGGATCTTGATATGTCTGCAGGAGTTTCCCATCCAGCTGTAACTCCTGCCTCTCAAGATGGCTTTCATGTTTGAATTCTTTGTGTTCCAGTTTTGTAATGGTCTCTAATACTGTGGATTTGCAGAAATACTTGAGTTCCATTTGATATATTTGCAGTGATGAGGATTTTGATTATTTAATCAAAGCCAGCGGATTTATGAACCCAGTTTTACGTTTGTTCTGAGTAAAACTTTAAACTCTGATTCCACTATGCCACCTCTGATGTGATGCACAGTTTTGGACAGAGAGATACTCCTTCTTTTGAGTGTTCATTAAAAGTTGGATGGATATAAGGGGTAGTGCACGGGGTGGGATTGTTGTGCTGTCTGTGCCTGACCAGGAGTTTTGGACTCGATGATCCTTCTGGGTCACTTCTAACTCTCTGCTTCTGTGTTGGAATGAAAACATGGTTTGCTCCTCACACCTTCCCTGTTCTATTTCCCTAAAAGGGCTTTCTACAATCCTCAGACTTCGGATTTCTACATTTAAGTGTTAGTGCAACCACCCAACCAAAACCATCTCAGCCCCTGTGCCATGGGGTTCTCCTCTTGACTGTACGTATCTGACAGGACTTGGGTGTAAAAGAAATTATCTTTTCCCCCATATATTTTGACAGACCAAACCTGAAAGATCAGGCTTCTGAATGCAGAACACAGCTACCAACTCTCATTTCCAGTAAATCTTGACTGAACTGTGAAACCTGAATTCAGCTGTCCCTTCCAATCTATAGCAGACAGGCAATAGAATTATCTGGAATGCAATTGGTCTCAGAGGGAATAAAGAGGGGAATTTATTCTATTTTGGCAAAAGTATTAGGAGTCTAAGGTTTCTTTGCAACCATTTTTCTGTCATAAGGTTCTTCACTTGCAAATCTGCTTCTTTCCTCTTGCCCTGACTTTCCCAGTAATTTTTATTTTATCTGTAACAGTGCTTATTATCACAGCAAAAAATCCTTACCTGTCATTTTTACTTACAAACATGTAATAGGTAATTAAAAGGACTGTTGGGTTCACAGCAAAGATCTCTGGGTAGGACTGTGTGAGTATTTGTATCTGAATCAAACATACCCTCGTGTGTAGTCACCCTCAGCTCAGGTTTGCAGCAAGTTGTCCTAACACAGAGGTTTAATATCCCAAATGAGCTGCCTCTTTCCCCCCTCCTTCTTACCTGGGGCACTGTGCATGATACACATATTTCTCCAGCAGGATTTGAGCAGCAGATTCCAGTCTCAGGCATTCTTTCCATGTTTGTTCATAAGTTTGTGGGATTTAAAGGCAAAGATTTGCTTTCAAAGCAGGATTAACCTACACAATCATCATGACACAACATAATCAATCAGTTACAGAACAACAGACCTAAATTAGTCATCTACCACCGAGGAAACATCCCTATGAAATGAAGTTTAGAGTTTCAGTATTAAGTTGCTTTTCTTTTCTAATGCAGATTTAGCTGAGCTAAACTCCCTTTTAGCTTGAACATCTGATAGGGATTTAATGATTCAACTATAGATCAGTTGTAGCTGCTCACTCTGTAGGGCAGGTCTTCAAATGTGCAGGAAAACATTAAAACCAGGAGCATAAAAACAAGAGTTTAGCAAAAGTATAAATTGAGAGCTGGCAGTGCCAATGAGACAGAAAGGACAAACGTGTTACAGTCGTTTACCAGAGGGAATAAATGGGTGGGAAGTAATGAGGATACAACCTAAAAATAAATCCCTAAAAATTAATCCCTAAAAACATGTATGTGAGCCAGGCAGAGCGAGCCAGCACGTTATGGACAGGAATGTGATTTCTTTTGAGAGGTTGGAGTGACAACCCCACGAGGGGCACTCTGAGTGGAGGATGGTAAAGTAAAACAGACATGCCACATGTCCTGCTGTGGATGTCCCTGGGAGAGGGGCACAGTGGCTGGGGTTGTGGTGCTGTGGATCGCAAAAATAAATCAGTTTACACGTGCACCCAGGCAGGAAATGTTAGGTCTGGAAACAGCTTCAATTAGTAAATTGTTGGAGAGGTTGCTGAAAAGAGGAAGTTTGAGAATTGCACAGAAATACAGAATGGTAGGTAGGATCTCCATGGAAAATTGGATTCTTAATTAACCTGCCCTTATCATTTTGATTTTTGAGCTTCAAGTCTTTAAATGCCTTTTGTGTTATTTTTAGGGCCCAATGTTAACCTGTCGCACCTTTTCATTAGCACAAGGTTTCTTTTGATTTTTTTTCCTCTTAAAAGATAATGTGTATATATAATTCTTAAAACTGACCCCTTATATTTACCTTCAAAGGTAAAATATTTCCAAATGATCCAATGATAATTTTTGTCTTTACCAACATGATCTTTTCCCTGACACTTCTCAAAGAAAAGGAACATTTTAACTATTCATTCTGATTCAGGAAGGACTATGTTTTTCTTCATACTTTCCCAACTTAGGAAAAAATATTGTCCATTCAACTCCAGTATATTATTGTGAATAATAACCTCTGTGAGTCTTATAAATAACCAAATCATTCAGTCCTCTTGAAACTAATGGGGACACAGTGAAAAGCTCCAGTAGCCTCAGCACCAGATACTGGAACTGATCCATGAAGATATGAATCCTATTCCTGATACTCTTGGGAAGTCCTCGCATGGGATTTTGCAGTTCAATGTAAGAGGAAGACCTTCCTTTACAGCCTGTGCCCCAAAATGTCTTTGGAGCTCTTTGTCCTTTATATAGGATATGGAATTATTTGGGAAAGTTAGGAATTGGGTTTTGCTTCAGCAGGCATCTTTGCTTTTGCTTTCTGCAGATACCTTGAGATTTTTATAAACATGAAATATTATTTTAATTTGTATCAGCGCTGTCCTCCCTGTTTCTAATTTTATCTTTTAAGCCAAATATATAGATTTCATTTACTGGTTGTTGCTCAGCTCTCTCTTTAGGCAATAAAAGCTGTGAAAAATAATGTTAGTGTTAATTTAAGTAAGATATGGGCAAGTAGAAACAGCTAAATGGAAACTGAGACAAAACAGTCAGTTTTTATTACATATTTGCTAACTCTGCTACTTTTCCATAAGAAAACTTCCCTGTCATCTGTTCTTCAAGATTAATTAAAAGACATAAGCTGTTCTTCTGGGGAGAATCCCCTCCCTCATTCTCTGTGTGAGGCTGATGCACCTTTGGTTTCTGGAAGTGCAGGAAATAAAGGCTCTGGTAGCGCTGCCCTCATGGGTTTTCCACCAGCCTCATTCCCTGCAACCTTCCAGCTTACATTCCAGAGGGGTGCATGGGAATGTGGCATCTTGACAGGCAAGGGATAGAAATGCCCTTGAAAAGGAAAAATTGTGGCTGCAGTGCCAGGACTGTCAGTGATGCCAGACTGGTTTCAGTGTTTTGTGGATTCTCCTGGAATTTACAGACAATAAATTATTCTCTCTGATAGTGGGGAAGGGACTCGAGAGGTGATTGCTCCCTATCACATGAACCTAAACAGCCTTAAAAAATCATAGCCTTTTTAACAAATGTAACAACAGAGCAGAATTCAAATAGTCTGAGTTCATCTCCAGTTCCCAGAATATTCTGATTTCTAAGGTACTTAATGCCTTACGTAAGGAGAATGCATTTCCATTTCATTGTTATTGTAATGTAACAGTCCGGTTCACAGTAAATTCCTGGGAGTGTGGAAACAAAGGAGACGGAATGGAAGGATTAGACTGATCTCTGGGGAGGCTTTAGTGTTGCATTCGCTAAAATTCAAAGTCATCTCCTTGCCCAAGAACTTGAAAGAAGTCGTTATTCCCTTCTAATGAAGTTAATGGGAATTTGGCAATCATCTCTTTTGCAGAAAGATCAAGTTTACAGTTTCTATTCCATCTTACAGATGACAGAAAAATATGACAGGAACATTTCCAGGTCTCCTGAGTTAGTGGGCTCTTCAAATCAGCCCTATGCTGTTGGAAAATATGCTGAAAACCTTACATGCCTATGAGGTATTGTTTTAGAATGCTGGCAATTAATGAAATGATATTGAAACCACGACTCCAACCCCTGACACTGTGAATGCTGCTGGTTTGCCTGTATCTCCTTCAGAAATGCACGTCTAGCCCATAGCATGAGAAGTGTCAGTGCTTGGAACACTCAGAAAATCTGATTTATTTTAATTACACCCTAATTAGCGGTAGTTTTTTAATATGTTGAATGACAAAAGTAGGGCAGCAGAGCAGCAGCTATTGTGTGGCAAAGGGAAGTGCTGGAATAAAGGTGCTTTTGTAAAAAACTGTCAGGCCTTGGGGGAAAAAAAAGAAGAGTTGGCAGGAGATCCACATCTAAACAGAAAGTACATTTAGTGCCTATTCATTTGATCAATCCTTTTTTTTTTTTTTTTAAGGTGAAATGGGCATTGACTGCAGAATGTGCAGGGATTAGGACGTGTGGGAATATGGGCTGGAGGACAAGTCCTGATGGTGAGGTTGATGGGAGAGTCATGGAATCATTGAGGTTGGAAAAGACCTCTAAGATCACCAAACCCAACCATCAACCCAGCACCACCATCATGTTATCCAGGAGAATCCTGAGGACTTCAGGTCTTTCCACACTCCACACTTTTGCCTTGTCTTCTCTCTGCAGATTGTTCAGATCAGACCTTCTTCCATCATGTATATACTTAAACAATCATTTCAATGCTTAAAATATTTAAGAGGTTTATGGGGATACGCATGCTGCCTGTTCTCAAGGGATCAGAATTGTCTCATCCTCCTTTGTGTTGGCTCAGTTCTCTTCCTCAGAGGCCAAACACGTTTTTAAAGAGTCTTGCTGAAGAGGACAGTCCTTTCTGAAGGCAGCACACGGGCTCTGAGGTGCCAGGAATATTAGCTACGTGCATGTAAAAGGACACACCAGGAGCAAAATCTCTGCAGAAATATATTTCCCTTTTATTAGGAATGCCTTCTATAGGCTTAATTATCGTGGACACAAAAAGCAGGCTGTTTCCCAGGGAAATACTACCCACTGATATCACAAGAATTCAGCCCTGCTTAAGTGCTGGGAGGGATGTTCTCAGTGCACTTATAATCGGGTCGTTATCACCATGGTTATGAGATTTAACTGAGTGAAAACCGTGGGCATTTGTCTCATTAATGCCGCATGTTAAGAGTTTATTTCTGGGAGCTGAAAGCCCTGCTGCCCAGGGAAACCTGGTCTGTGATAATCTCTGACAAGGAGATGCTGCTGAACAGCCTGCCTGGCTCGTGGCAGAGATGTCACCCGGGTTTTGTGACGGGTTCTTGGGGGGGTTTGGGCATTAAACAACTTTGTTCTGTGCTGTTCTGCTTTGTGAGTTGGTGCTCTTCGTGGGCTGCAGGTCTCGCAAAACAAGGATGTGGTTCTGGTGCTCTCTGTGCATATTCAGAGCCTTCTGGACCCTCCCAGCATAATCTGCATTGAGGTTTTGCCTTTCCCTCTCCTCTTTTTGGTTCATCTCTTTTTGTGCCCTCTCAGACAAAACAGTTCTCAGCTGTGATCTTGGGACTGAACGTAGTCACACTTCTCTGCTTGGAAGATAATTAAAGACGTGCCATTGCCTTTCCAATTTAATTTCTATTGTTCCCAAAACAAAAAATGCAAAATCATCTGTGGTATCAGTAACACTTGGATCAAACCAGAATTAATGTGCTTGTACCCCTTTTCTTTCCTCCCCTCCCTCTCTAGTCTGCCTTGTTATCAACATGAGTTACCCCAAAATATCCAGGGCCAGGTTGGACGGGCCTTGGAGCAACCTGGGCTTGTGGAAGGTGTCCCTGCCCATGGCAGGGCGTGGGATGAGATGATCTTTAAGGTCCCTTCCAGCCCAAACCAGTCTGGCATTCTCTCATCTATGAAAATTAAATCCTTTCATTTGATCGGAAACTTTGATGGAAATTTGAAGCTTTCATTTCTCAACCACTCATTTTATTTTTTTCTGGTTTACAATCTTTGTGGAGTAGGATTTGTGAAGAGTATAAAAAAGGACACGTAACTCCATCACTTTGACCTCTGAAATAGAATTGTCATCCATCAAAAGTGGAAGGTTGGATGATTTTCGTCTTCTTTAGTATTTCTTTGTTACATGCTGAGACTACACATTTTGAATTTCTTCTTGCAAGGTATTTTCTATGCAGAAGCTGAAAGTACCAGAGCAAGGGAGGTGACAGAGGAAGGGGAAGGTACCTGGGACAGTAAAAAGCTGAATAATACAAATATATAGATTTGAAAACTTTAGGAATTGTCCTTGTTTATTGTCCTATTTATAAAGCATTGCCTTTCATTGCTATTATTAGAACAGTATTTTATTACTTCCCTATAACAATCATGAATGTCTGTAAGTCACATTAAAATTTAATTGCTCTCAGCTTCTTTCATATATGGAGTTTTCTTCTGAGTCAGTGTATTTATATAACCAGTCTCTAAAAATGAAAAAAAGCTTTTAATGAAAATTTTTCCCCATTCTGCCTCTTGGCACACCTAAACCACCACGTGCTATCACTAAAACAGTGACAGTGTTTGCATAACTCAGATGAAGAGTGAAGAAGAATGAATAAAAAGGGGCACAAGAACTACAAAGCTACTTACTAACCCTCCCTTATTTTGTGATTTCGGGAGGCACAAGTGTCATAAGAATGGATAGGAATAGTAAAATTTGCTTTACAGTTTATAGATTTCATGTAACTTTATGAAGCTGCATTGCCTTATGGTCGAATGGTTGAAAAATCATAATAGTATACAAACCAAAACAACACTCAACTAAATGGATCTTTAAATGAAGAATTGCATAGATCAATGCCGAGCATAATATTTCAGAGTTAGGATAAAACTCCTTAAACCTGTCTTTTATTGTCTTCTGGCTATTTATCTTGTATAATCTGGGTAACTCTCTTTGTTTTTAGACAAAGAGATTAGGATTCTGTATATGAGCTGGGGGTGCTCCCAAAACAGGAGATTTTTAGGATGGGCTTTTAGCCTTCTTGTTGGCAGAGGACTGAAGGGTCCCAGTTAAATCACAACTGTCATCCCAGCCATGTCCAAGCCCAATGTGATGCCTGGGCAAGAATCTTTGTGCTAATTCAGGAGGGTTAACAAAGCCCGTGGTAAATCTGGTGCTGGGATAGATGTTAAAGACTGTGCAGGGAGACCACCTGGCTGGGTCTCGTTTCCTTGCTCAGCTGCTCCCAGGCTTGTCCCAAACCCTTTCTGGGTGTCATCTCCATGGGCTGCTGGCACTGCAAAGGGTCTCCAGTCCAAAGCCATGAAAAGGTGCCAAGAGCTCAGAATGGCCTGAAATTTCATGTATTCTTTGTGAAAGCGCAAGAAGAACGTGAAATCTCGGGGGTTTCAAGAACAGGCTGATCCAGCTGCAGCCACCCACACGTGCTGGTGGTAGCACAGACTGTGAGAGAGCCAGGCAACCCTCAGCAACATGAACATTCAGGGTTTATTTTAGCAAACCTTCACATTCTTTTCAAAACAGACTGTTAAAACGGCAAGCTCCCTTCTGTTCTTTACAATGAATGCTGGTTGTGTGGTTGCATGTCACTGGGTTGCTCAGGGCAGGGGTGGATTTTGGAAATCTGCTCCTTGACCCTATAATTTAGGCCTTTTCTCCAGGAGGCCCAGAGCTGAATAGAATACCTGAAGGAATAGAAAATAGAAGTGGTTGTATTCAAGCAGATCACCAAATAAGGGTAAATCTGGACACAATATCTGAAATAGTTAAAGGAAGAGAAGAAGCTCCGGGGTAGTGGCTGAGAGCAGTTTGGGATGGGTGTGATAGAGGGATTAGCTGTACTTGGGACATACCCCATGGCCAGCATTCCCTGCTATGGCTGTTTGCATTAGTTTTGTTCCACTTTCTTCTTTCTGCCTGGTCTTGATGTAAAGGAGAAGCCACTACAAAGCTATGAATGTTTTACGGTATCCAATGCAGTTTAAAAAAATGTGAGATCCTGATATTTCTGTGCTGAGGGTTTGGGTTTTCTGTGGCTGCCTATTCTGCTGTGGTGCTGCCCACCTGCCCCGGGCATCACAGCAGTGCTTCATTGCTGTGATGCTGCATTCTTTTCATTTTAAAAAGAAGTTATCTTTTATAATTACTTTGTTGAAACTTAATAGTATACCAGAAAGCATATAAATTAGTAATTAAAAAAAATTAAATATATTTACTCATCAAGTTGCCCCAGGGGATGTTTAGATTGGATATTAGGAGAAATTTATTCACTGAAAGGATGGTTGGGCACTGACCCAGAGCACAGGCTGCCCAGGGCAGTGGTGGAATCACCATCCCTGGAAGCATCCAAGAAACCTGTGGCTGTGGTGCTTGGGGACATGGTTGAGTGGTGTATCTGGCAGTGCAGGGTTAATGCTGCGACATCCACCTCAAAGGGCATTTCCAATCTTAATGATTGTCTGATTCTCTGATTTAAAGAACTGCTCTTTGCCAAACACAGTCCTCAAGTGTTAAACCAGAGCTGTGCTTGTGTTGGTTGCGTTGTGATTAATGCAGCTCTACTTTGTTTCTGTGGCCATGGGTTTGGTGATTATAACACACTGAATGTCTTGAATTTTGTGTCCAAACTTACCTTGGGCCTTTCCCTGATGAAGAATATCCCACCACCCTTATAAATACAGCTTGTAGAAGGTTTTTATTTCCAAATCCTGCTGTGCTTCACTGGAAGAGTCAAAGTTCCTTCCATAATTTCAACAAGGAGTTGTCACATGCACAAGTTTCAGCAAGGAAAATCCCAGCCCTCATTTTTATACCCCTCATTTAGCAAACTCCCTGTAACTCCCACAGCCAGGAAAAAGAAATCTTGTTGGGCAGCTGCTGGGATGGTATTATAATATTATAATATTACGGTATTATACTATTGTAGTATTTGTGCAGTACTGGAACATTACAGTGTTTGTGAGGATTCACTGCAGTTTGTGGCACTGGCAGAACATGTGCAGTCATCCTTTTTGCAATTAAATGGAGCCACTTCACCCTAATTAAGTCTGAAACGGCTGAACCGAAGGGAAACTTTATGAAATGATGTTTTGAACTCCTCAGCTTGCTTTGAATAATCCAGCAAGTGCTTCTCCCTTCCCTTGGCACCAGGTGACAGAGACTCGGACGGGGCCCCTCGGCTGCAGTAACTATGACAACCTAGATTCTGTCAGCTCCGTTCTGGTTCAGAGTCCTGAAAATAAGATTCAGTTGCAAGGTATGTAGGGGCAATTTCACTCATTTGTTTGGGAACGGGCTGACATTTAGCACGCTATTTGTTTTTCTTTCTTCGCGCTCATAAAAGGTCATTTTCCTAATTTCTCTCTTTGTGTGAGTGTGTGTGTGTGTGCAATAAGTACCTTCCAAAGCGGAGGAAATGTCACTACCTCGTGTTGCCTCTGAAACAGAAACAATTTCTGGAGCCGTCAGAAAATAATTTGAATAGCCCTGTTAACATCTTGCATCCCCCACTGCACACCTTTTAAGGACCCTGAATTCCCAGAGATTCCACGGAGCAGGGATGACATTTATTGTGCTCGACGCAGTCGGAGCAGCACCTCGTGCAGTTGTGCCACCAAAATTCTGGGAGCCACCAGAGGAGCAGGATGTCCGTGTTTAAATCCTCTAAACAATGAGCAGTCCAAAGGCTCCTCTTGGGAATTTTGAGCAAACTTGGAAGGTTAAGCATCTTACTCGTTAGGAAAATAGCAGTAATTATATATATTCAAAAATGAAATAAGCAGCAGAGAGAAAGAGAAAGGGAAAAGAAGAAGGAAGTAATAATTTAAAAATATTTTTATTTTTTAGGAGTTTAAATATTTAATTTTTTTTAAATAACAGTAGCTGCATTTTCCAACCTGCATATTAAGTAGAGTAAAATGTTGGAAAAAATCCCCCTGTATGGTATTAGGCTGTTAATAATTGCTTTTACTTATAAAAGTATAGTAATTATATATCTATATCGATATCGATATAGATATAAATGAAAAAGGACAAAAATAGAGAGAAACAGAAAGGAAAAGGAAAAGGAAAAGGAAAAGCCAAAGGAAAAGGAAAAGGAAAAGGAAAAGCCAAAGGAAAAGGAAAAGGAAAAGGAGAGTCATCAATTTTAATTTATTTTTAAATTCTAGTAGCTGCATTTCCCAACCTGAATATTACATAGGTAAAAAATTTTGAAAAGTCTCCCTGTACAGTATTAGGCTGTTAATAATCGCTATTTTCAGGTGTGCAAATGAAGAGTGAGCAACTTATTACAATGAAAACACTCTAAAGTCTCTTTACTGCATGTGTTTGTGTAGATCTCTGACTGTAAACCGTGAGAGAACAACACAATTCTTAATTTGCATGTAGATAGTAAATTATTTCCAATGTTTACAACTTTCTCTATTGATTTGTGACTCAGTTGGGCAGAGAGTGTGAAGTTGTTGGTGACTACTAAGAACAGCTGTCAAGGAGGATGATCCTTGTGACCTCTTTCATTTCAGGAAATTTTAGGAGTCTGTGACTGTTGATTAAAATATCCATGTGTTTTTTCCTCCCGTTTCCTTTCTCTCTCCCCAGAATAAAGTAAAAGCCATAAAATTATTTCCCAGAAAAAATACATATTCAAAATAACCCCTTGTCATTTCCAGTGGGATGCAATGAATATTTCCAGAAAGATTTTGTGATTTTTAGTGGTTTCCAGCATATTTGTGATGTTTGTCAGTTAAAAGTAAAATCTTTGCATCCCTCAGAGAGTGGTTGGTTCCCATTGGATCTTCTTTAGGAGAAATATATTATCAGAACTGTTTAAATTATCAGAACTGTTTAAACTATTTACTGGAAGAATCAAATAAGATTCAAGTTGGCTCATCTGGGCTTTCTTTTGCTTTAACAAGTCCAAGGATTTTCACAAGTATACAAGAACATTGAAAAATCTACTCAGGGAACAGCAAGAGTTTTACAAATTTTGACATGAGATAGAAAAAAGAGCCAGACCTGGTTTCAGTAACTGTGATATGAGTTATGAAATTACTTTTACAGCTACAGTTTTGTATTTACCTAAAAATAAGAGTTGATTCTATGAACTTATTCAAGTGCCTGTGTAAAAAATATTATGCCACAAATACCCAATTCTTATGCTGAGAAATTGCCTGGACCACAAAGAGGCTCCTCTGGTTCCAGAGAGATTATTTTTGCCACAGAAAATAACAACAAATAGTAAACAAAAATTTATAATTTGCCTTGCTGTGGCTCTTTGATTGGTTGATTGCTAATGTAGCTATAAAATATGTATAGAATAATACTCATTCACATCACTGGGATCTCATAAAGGATGGTCAAAGTTTCCAGATGAATTTCTGGTCACAAACATTGCGAGGTTTTGATTCCCCTGCTCTGTGGTTCTGGTACCTCAATGTGACATCCTTTTTCAAGGCTTGTAATGCCATGGCAGGGTAAGGACACACAGCAAAGGGATTTGTGACCTCACAGGAGTGTTTTGAAACCCCACTGGACCTGCACTTTGCCCCTTTTCTCCTTTAGTAGGTTTAAGAAGATCTTCTTTCTCCAGGTTTTGGAGCCCATCACATCCAACAGACTGTCCCAGAGCAATTTAATACCAATGCTAGAAAAACCCCCAACAAACATTTTATTTCTCAAAAATTTCATTTTCCAAAAATTTCCTCCAACCCAATTTCCCCCACCTTTCTTAGTTTGCCTCAGCAGAGGTAACTGGAGTTCTTCAAACAAGCTGTATCTTGTTGTGTCAAAGGAAACATGGCAATGCTCCCCTGCTGCCAGCTCTGGCTGCTGGGGCTGGTGATGGAATCCTTTCTGGTTTTGACAATCCCCCTAGAAAGGGGTTAGAATTGCAAATGCTCCACCTGAGGAATGCAGGCTGCTTGTTAGTGGAAGGGATGCTGAGAGGCAAATGTGAGGAATGTACCTGAAATGAATTCCTAAGGAAGGAAATGCAGAGGCACAGAGCAAATGCCGGACAGGTGTGTAAATTGTCCTAACAAACCCATATATTTTTGTTTTTCATGACTGGCTGTTTGTTTGCTACGTGTGTTGGGCAAGCTGCTTGCCTCCAGCAGTCCTTTGTGTTTAATAACAATCATATTTACTCCGTTTCCTTCAGGTCTCCAGGTCATCCTGCCCGAATACCTGCAAGAACATTTTGTCCAGGCAGCTCTGAGCTACATTGCCTGCAATTCCGAGGGGGAGTTCATCTGCAAGGACAATGACTGCTGGTGTCAGTGTGGCCCCAAATTCCCGGAGTGCAACTGTCCCTACATGGACATTCAAGCCATGGAAGAAAGTCTGATCCGTATAAGTGAGACTTGGAATGCCTACAACAGTGAATTTGAGGAATCTGGTGAGATTTTTGTATTTTTCCCTCCTCTTTGGCTGTATTTCATAAAAAGGTTTTGGCATAGGATGAACCTTAAGGGTCATTTAATTCCAACCCTCTGTCTGGTCCACTAGACCAGGTTGTATTTATGCAACAGACTCCATCTAAAGGCTCCAGAATTCCCACATCCAAAGGTAAATGGTTTTAAATTCATCCTGGATTGGAGTCAAAGTTATAATATAACAACTTTCTAATAGGGAGTGTTTGCCTCACCTCGTGATGTTCCCAGTCTGTGCAATCACACTGGGATTTGGCTGGATGGGTTTGACTATTCTCCTGTTATGCTTTGTGGAGCCCAGGACTGCCAGGCCCTGGTGCTTGTTGGGGCAGGAAGTGTAGTGGGTGAGGCAGAAAGCAGAAAAATGAGGCCCAGAGCCAGGTTATACCCTTTATATGTGCATTCTGACTTTTTGTGCTGCAGCTGAAGCAGCTCTTTCATTTCACAGCCGTTTCTCAGTGTGAGGTCCTGTACTTCCCCTTGATGCTGTCCCTCCAGCAGTATCATAAAGCTGACACAGAGAGCAAAGGCAACCCTTGATTGACCAAGTTCATCCCATCATAGCTGGCAAATTGCTTCTTCATATGATTTCTGTTTGAACTGGCCCTGGCCATGTTGTCTCTACAACTCGCCTGTGCCACATTAGTTTGCCTTTAATGCATCAAGGTTAGTTTCATACATCATTTCACCTGTCCTGATCATCAGAACTTCCAGTCCCACAGAGGATGGGAACTACAGGTAAAATCAGTGTCTGAACAACTGTTTTCACAACTCACTTGCTCGGTGATATCAGCAACAGCTGTCTGAGCAGATGGTGGGAAAAGTAAGGAGAGCTCAGCAGACCTGGGAAAAATCACTGAGGAAAAAAACAGAAATGAGGGAGATAAGGTAGAGTCAGAAAAAAGTGTACAAATCACAGAGTTTAATGAGTTGTGTTGGAGAAAGAGAATAAATCAGTAGAAGAGGGAGGGAAAAAGATTATACAGTAATCATGTCAAGAGCAGAGAAAATATCAGCACAAAACTCTGAATGAGCAGTACTTTATATACAATCAATTTTTGTATTTTATGTTTTATTGTTAGGGACTGATTCCTCAATTCAAGAGAACTGAGAATTTCAAGAAACCTTTTATCAGTTAAAATTTCAGTCGTTGCAATTTTTAGTGATGCCTTAATGTGAGTCTATTTAGATCTCAGACCCTTTTCCCGTCCCTGTTCTCACTTTTAGCAGGAGGACACCAGAATTTACAATATTTCTCCTTGGATCACAGACTTCCCTGATTACAAAAGTGTGAATTTATGTTTTGATCTCATGGACATTTGGGTGCAGCTTCCCAGGGACTGTTTTGGCACCTTTAAGTATTTATGGAGCCGTGCTGGCATTTCCCACTTTGTAATGTGGGACAAGTGTATTGACTCTACAGAGAGACAGATATCTTACCACATTTCATCCTGTTTGAATGGGCTGTGACACTGCTCAGTGCCTGAAGAATATCATTTGAAGGCACCTACTTAAGAGCAGTTTTAGTTAAGCTGGAAGAGAACACACATCTGGATCTGTGGAGGATTCCTCTAGCAAGCTGTGTAGGGGCATTGAGTTAATGATGAGTTTGAGTTGTTGGCAGCTACATTTGTAGTCACAGGACTGTGACATGAATGTCAGGGGAGGATTGGTGAGAGTTAAATTCTGTGCTTTTAAAAAAGGCTCTCCAGCTATGCTGTCTGAATGTCTAAAACGCCAACTTCACATATATCTATCAATTAGGTAATTGCTGGTAGGTGTGGTTACTAAGAAGTGTGAAATTTAGGTTGTTAACATCATTAAGACATATGCCACACTCCCCTCTTCAGACTTTGAATTATTTGAACTATTTTTAATCTAATAAATATACCAAGCATGACTTCCACACCTCAGAGGTAGCTTAGGGAATGTCTGCTTTTATCTTATAAACTGTTTTCCATAAAGGTGTCCCTGGAAAGGTGAGATGGGTAACCTTGCGTGGGTCTGTACTTGGATAAAAGTCTGCATGGGAACTTTTGATAGATGGCTTAGTCCTTGTGCATTCAACCTCCCTACAGAAATCATTTATTACCACCTGAGCAGCTCTTCCAGCGCTGTCTCACGTGGTCTGGAAGCATTTCCAGCCACAGGGATATAGATACATGCATTTTTCTAACCACTGAGACATAATCTGGAACTGTTGGAGATTGAGCAACATTTAAATTATGAAAAACACTAAAACATCCGTCTGATTCATGTTCTGGGAACGAGTGACCTTTATTAAGCAAAACTAAAAACCTAATAAAACTAGCCTTTGTCTAAATCAGGAGAAGTCAGCTTTTGAGATGAGTATGTTGTTTTCTACTAATCTATTTATCACAATGATAAATTCGTTAGAAAGAGGGCCAGATGATGTAGTAATTTCAGTCTGAGCAGAAAGGGGCAAGATAATCCAGAGCACTAACTGCTGGCCCATACAGGCTGTATTAACAGCAGAGGAATGAATGAATTCATGAATTCTGTTCTCTGACACTGTAAACTCCAGATTCAAGTAAAGTAAATACAAGTGAATTAATTCTTTAACTTTTCCGCCTTCCAAAGCCTTTCTTATCTTTCATATTACAAAACAGTCCTGTGACTCCAGAAACTAATCTTGTGCCCTAATACAGACCTGTAAGATTTAGCAGGTTCGCCTGAGGTCGTGCAGTGTCTGTGGACAGAATTTAGTTTAAAGAGGAAGAAGCAAATATCCTATTTAAGATGGATTGTTTACCCTTGGTGTTATCTCTCCTCCTGTCTGTTCAAGATAAAACAACTGAGGAATAGATTTTTTTGGGGTTTTTTGAAGGATGAGAAGGCTGGGACTGTTCAGCCTGGAGAAAAAAAGGCTCAGAGATGATGCCTACAAATACCTGAAGGGATGGTGCAAAGGGGACAGAGTCAGGCTCTTGTCAGTGGGGCCCAGGGACAGGACAAGGGCCAGGGGGCACCGAAACACAGGAGGTTCCTCTGGACACCAGTAAACACTTTTGCACTATGAGGGTGCCCCCAGGGAAGGTGTGGAGTCTCCATCCATGGAGTTACTCAAAAGTTGGCTGGCCAGCTGGGTCTAGGTGGCCCCTCACCAGTTTTTTCTTGGGGTGAGCATTTTTTCCCATCTCAGCCATTCTGTTGCTCTGCAATCAGAGAATTTCCCTGGGTTTCACACTGGAGGACTCTGCTCTGCCCTTTGGGCTTGCTGGTAGTGACAGTTCCCTTTTGAGCCACGGTGACTATTAGAGATGAGGTTAGCAAGCACATTCCGGTTGAGAATGTGTCACTCCTCATGGTGTGCAGATTGCATTTCACTCAGGCTCTTCTGGCACTTTTCAACCACTCAAGTGCCATTTTGGAGGGTGTGGAGCAGTGTGTTATTTATCTCTCAGTGAATTTGGCTGCCTTTTCATCTCTCTAGGTGCCCTCCAGCCATAAATACTGATCACCATTAGCTCACTGAGGTTCATATAACCTCTTAATGTCAGGTTGTGTACTAAGTTCTCAAAGAAATTACAAGAGCCACTTCAAATTGTTTATTCTGAACCATCTGCTTATTCTTTATCAGATCTTGTGGCCTTCAGACTCAGCTACAACCCAAGCAAATGAGCAGCTGTTTCCTTACCAAAAATCCATACTAAAGCTGTTCAACCTCTAATAACAAATTTTACCACTTTCTCAAGGTCTTAGAATTACTGTGTAAGCAAAATCAAGATTTAATGTAAAAAAAGAAGCAAATTCTGACTGGCAATTTAACATTCTGCAGAGCTCTAAAACACATGAAGGTCAGGAAGACCCCCCAAAAAAACATCCACAGTCTCTGGATTCGGACAACAAGGATAGGAATATGGTCACACATTGCCAGTACCATAGTCTTGGTGTGGTTGGCTGCTGAGGGCCTTTGGAAATCTGAGCACTTGATTTAAACAATTTAAATGACAGCAGTTTTCTTTTAAGGTGATCTGCTCATTGACATCAGAAAGGATTTTGTAGCAGTCCCTGTAGCAGCTTAATCTCATTTTTCTAGGTACAAAAGGCCATCAAAATAAAGAAGGACACAGATGATGGGGTGGCTCAAACAATAGAAAACGGCAAAACTGCATTTTCATAATTTCTTTTTTTTCTATCACTGGCATTTACGAGGCCTCCTGGAAACATGAAAGCAGAATGTTCCATCAAGCATTTATTTTCCCATAGCTGGCATTCGGTGGCAGCTTGCTGCCTTCTCTTTGCATATTTTTTTCCCCCCTCCAAGACAACAAAACCTCCTTGAAAAGCAGGGGGTCAGGAGATGTGTAACAAACGCTGTGAGGTGCAATTTCAAAGCGGCTTTGACACTAAAACCTCATGCTTTCAAACATTTAGTTTAAACACAAAATACCATGCAAGGAATTCCACACTGGACTGAAGTTTTACTGTCACAGTTGGGCTTGGAGGTGTTTCAGTGAAGCCCTGAAATGTGGGCCTGTTTGAGTCCTTTCTAGTCCATTGACTTCATGGATTTGACTTGTGTGCTTGGATGTCCAACGTCAGCTCAAGCACATCAGAGCCAGAGCCACGGAGGCCCTTGCAGAGCTTGGCCACCGAGCACAAACACTCTCCTCCACCAGACATGTGGCTTCACAGACATAATTAAACATCAAAAGTCACCTTGTAAATATTTTGAAAGGTATCCTTCTGCAGCCCTAAATGACAAACAGCTTCTCAAAATGTCGAGTTTGATTTTTTTTCAGTCACTTCTGTATCTGCTTTACAGAGATAATTCAAAAGGTAAATTTCAGTATCACAGAAAGTGCCAGTGATGTAAGTACAGCCAAAGTAAATTGATATTAACTTTCAAATTCATATTTGCTGAAGCTGTTTTTCATTGTACATCCATCCACCATCATTGCTTTGATTGCAAAGCACTAACAGAAGTGAATTGCTGTTGCAAGCTATTCTTAAATCCCTGGATTCACTGGATTTGGATTTCATGTCTAATGCATTTCCTAAGTCCCTAATAACTCTGGGATGTCTTGCTATTGAGCATTGGTTACCCTTTACATGTACTGACTTAAAATCATTTGAAAAACCCCCCAGTTTTGAGAGGTTCACCTAAAATTCAGTCTGGATGCTCACTGATGTGTGGCACTGCACAGCTGTTCCCAAAGTTTTCTTGTTTGCATCAGCAGAGATTGCTTTTGAGACTTTGGAGTCCTGTGTCCTCAGTTCAATGATATTTTCCCATTTCTTTACAATGATTGAATTAATGATGTTCCCCAAATCCCTTGTATAAAAGAATTGGATTTAAAGGGTTGAAGAAAGTGGATTCTAACAGAGGAGATGATAAGCTTATTACTGAACTAAATATGAGTAATACTGAAGATGAGCAAGTTCAAGCATCCCATTATTTTTTGGGGGTAGCATTTGCATCTTATATAATTACTTTTCTGTAAAACCTACAGAAAGTAATAGGAGAGATAATCTCCACCATTCCATAATCTGCAGTGTGATTTAGAGAATTATCCATTTAGTTGTGTCATGAATTTATATCTCCATCTTCAAAACTTCAGAATGTGGAAAAGCCCCATATTTTGATGATACACTTTCCTACCTCTCTCCCTTCTCCTTCAGATCATATTTCCCCATATGAAATATGGCCATGCTGTGAAATGCCAACTTTGGGACAAGAAAGGCTCTTTTCACTAAGCACATCTGATTCCCACATCTGTAAACCTGTTTTAGTAAATCTCACCACCACAAGAGCCCGAAAGTGAAGAATTAGTTTTCTCCCGCTCTGGAAGTAAAGCTGGCCCTTAATCAGTGGAAACTCCTCTGCAAACCTGGCCAGTATTTTTGCTTTTGAATTCTACTAGAAGACAAAATAAGTTACAAATCACACTTTGCATGGTGGGATGGGGGTGGTCCTGCTGTGCCAACACCCCAGTCCTGTTTCCCCCAAAGACTGACCAACCCTTTGTGGTCACGCTCCAGTGTCTTTATAAAACAGGACCATGCTCTCAATCCTGGCTTCAAAACTGCTTCTTGTAGAGACTCCTGATCCCTGTTTCAACGGTGGAAGTTGTTTCCAACACCCAAACTGCTGTAAAATACAGCAAACCCAAGCCTGAGCATCACAATTGTCTCAGAGGTGGAAGTGCAGCTGCTCAGGGGAGAATTCTTTGCACTCCCTGCCAGCCCCACGTGTTTGTTACAGATGAACAGCATTGCCTTGATGGTTATTGAGGCTCTAAAGAAGCTGTAAAGGAGGAATTCTAAGATTGTTCCAAAGTCACATAGTCAGTCAATCCATCCAGTCTGAGCCAGTGATCATATTTGAGCTCAAAATCTACACAGATCTCTTGGTATTTCTCAGAGAAGTGTCTAGGCACTTTCCTTGCATGTAGATACTCTCAGATGCTGAGCACACAGTAATTGAGAGCAGTACATCTTTTTCTTTCATTCATTTTGTGTAACAATCAAAAAATAAAAGCCATAGCCAGACTTACTTAATCTGCTAAAAATATATATTTATGCTTAAATAAAGCAGATGCAAAAATGGGCAGTTAAACAGAATGTGAAGTTAAATCTTTAACTCAGATTAAAACAGAGTAAATTTAAAGTTAAAAAAAAAAGTAAATAAATTAAAATAGATTGTCCAGTGCTGAAGACAGAAATCTTAGAAGTCTGGTGTACAGAATGCACTGTGATGAGAGCCAAAGACAAATACAAATCTTCAAGATCAAATGTGAATCACAGTAATAAAAAGACACAGGAAACCTGGGGCCATGGAGTCTGCATCATGAGATAAGTACTGGCTTTTTCATCATTTCATGCACTATTGTCAGCTGAAGTTCTGGAATCATCCTAATTGACGGTTTTATTAATATCTCCTGGCTGTGCATTCAGGAATGCAAACAGTGTCCCTTGTGAGGATCATTCTTTCTCCTCCTCTCCATCAGACAAGCATTTTAAAATATTGCTATGATTGTAACATGTCAGGTTCTTTCTAATGGACAGCTCCAGAAAAACTGTGTTTAGTCTGTGATGCTTAACCTTAAAAATCCCTCTATCTAGTCAGAAACATTGTTTGGCACCCCAGTAAGGCACAGATTTTTGCTATTCCTAGGACACAAATTCTTTCTTGAAACTGCTCTAGCAGAAGTGGACACCGTGGGATTCCTTTTTCTCACCTCTCCCTATCCTCAAATCAAAGTCACCTGGCTGACAAGTGGAAAGGTAATTCTTCCCAATTGCCAGGCTTGCAGATTGACTCCATCCTGTGGACACTGACCTGGCTTGAGCCTTCTCCTTTCTTCCCAGCAGTGATGATATTCTAAACAACGCCCTCAATAACTCCCATGCAAACTGGAGTGATGTTGTTTTAAAAATTTTTAGGCTGCCCTTTAATTGTCTTAGCATTTATAGTGTTCCCTCTGATTGTTCTAGTACAGAAGAGAAAATAACCACCAATCTCCCCACACAAAACCCACAAAAGATCTCAAAGAGAAACTGCCTCTTAGGATGGACATTTTAAAACACGTCTCACTTATACCTGTTCCAAATTACTGAAAGGCAGAATTAATTGGGAAATGTCAGTTTAAGTAGAGGTGTTTCTATATGTACACTCTCATCAGAAGAAACTTATTGCACTTGTAATGGAAGAAAAGTGCCCAGACTGACTTTTGGTCTCAGTGTTGAGATTCCAAGTCTTAAATAACGTGACAAGGTGACTGGGTTTGCCTCTGCAGCCCAGACAGACTACAAACTCAGGGGCCCACACTGTCACTTGCACTGAAGACAATTCCCACTAGAAGTTGTGTCCAGTGACACATTTCAGCTTTTCCAGCTGCTGTGATTCCATTAAAATGCATGCAAAATAAGCTTAAAAATGAAATATAGAATTAAAACTGAGTACTGGAGGATTTCTCCAGTGTTTAGAGCTGACAGCTTTGACCTTGCTCACTGCCTGTCAGAGGGTCCTTGTGCAGGGACACCCCAAGTGTGTCCTGGTGGCCCCAGGGCACTCAGGTGGCACAGCCTGTCCCTCTGCTGACCAGGACAGGCTGAGGGTAATGCAGAATGAAATCTTAATTGAAAGACTCCTTGTGAACACTCTGAACTGACTCACTGGCAGTGGAAGGTGCTTTTTAATCAGGGAGAATAAAGACCTCAATCAATATGGTTCAAACTATTTGCCCCTGAGCGGCAGAGCCGTGGTTTCCTTGAAGATGGTGCTCACAGCTTCAGGCTCAAGGCCAAGAAAACTTAGCCCCCTGAGTTCTTAATATAATTATTGTTTTCTCTATTATCTTGCAAGGGTGTTAATTTGCCTCCCAGTAATTAACTTCCCTCTGTGGTTGTCAGGAAGTTTAATCAATAACAAGAGCAGATACTCCAAGCTGCCATTCCTCCTGTGCCCAAAACTCCCCTCCCCACCTCTCCCACCCCTGTGGAGGTGTCACTGTTCTAATAAAATGAACAGGTGGGATGTGCATAATTTCTTCAGAGTGTCAGTGTCTAAATTGTGCCTCTCCTACCCCAGAAATGATGGTACAGCCAAAGTAACTGCCCCCGCTCCAAAACTAAAAGCATTATACACCTCCTGCTAAAGCAGCACCTGGCAAATCAACTTATTAAAGTTTCACATGGCATTGCACTCTCAGGTTCTTCAAACATTGTGGTGACATTGTAATAAGAGGAGGAGCAGAAGGCTTAATCTAATAGAATTCTACTTATGTCCACTATGTACAGGACATAATGTAATTCCCTTCAAAGCTAGTGACAACCCCCCCCTCGTTCTTGGTGGAATTCCAATCTGCCTTGGCAGCTTTGGGCTTTCTTTATTAAGAGTGATGTCACTCCGTGGCCTCTCTTTTCTTCTCGGGCAGTGTTGTCTGTTCTGATTCATGGCTTCTTAAATCTTCTCCTGGAACAGCTTAACACTGGTTATTTACTTCAATGTGTTTTCCAAGAACACTTTTCAGTTGCACTCATTCTCTTCCCTCATCTATCCTTCTGTGAATCATTGCATGTTTATTTACCCTTCCCAGTTTTCAAACTGCAGGAGTTCCCAGCATGGGCAAGATCAAATAAGGTAAATTTTGGGCTGGCAGAAGTTATGTCTATATCTACCCATAAGACTTACATCTTATGCATTAAGTGCATTTATACTTCTGTAGAAAGAAGATAATAGACATTGGAATATCTAAGATGCAGGACTACTTGGAAACCAAAAATAAAAATCCAAATTAACCCATAGATACATTTTTGAGACATTTTGGAGATATTTTTCTTGAAAGCTCGCTGTGAATTCCAAGGAACATCCCTTTGAAGGGTAGTGATAGAAACAGCTTTAAAAGAGTAATGAGCCAAAAATCACAGCCAAAAGAAAACCTGACAGGATGAAGGGAACGTCCTTCAAATGGTGGATTTACAGAGACAGCTGTTGGAGTCTGGCTTTTTGGCTTCTGAAAAGTCAGCTTGCTGTCAATGTCATATTTAGATTGAGAATAAGAAACAAGTCACTTGATTATAGGAAATGGGAGCCCTTCAGCTCACAGCAGAGCCCAGGGAAGGTTGTTTTCTCCCGCCTAGCAGAACTTCTCAATTAATCCACAATTTACAGGATGACATCCTGGTTTTACTACCAGTTTTGACTCTGCAATTTTTTCATCTTTATCTGCCACCAGAAGAGTTTCAAGGCTTTCAAGGGGAGGATTTGTGGTTTCCTATTCCTCTAACAGGTTGACATTGCCATGTCACATACATATATATGCATGTGTGTATAATGCAACATGCCATAGAATCAGAGAATCATTAAGGTTGGAAATTTCCTTTAAGATTATCAACTCAGCACCACCACCACGTTCACCACTAAACTATGTCCTCAAGTGCCATATCCACAAGTTTTTTAGACACTTCCAGAGCTGGTGACTCCACCACCACCCTGGACAGACCATTCCAATGCCTGACAACCCTTTTTACATGAAAAAAATGTTCCCAGTACCCAATTTAAACCTCCCCTGGCACAACCTGAGGGCATTTCCTCTCATCCTCTCCTCAGTTGGACTGTTCCCCACCAATTCCACCTGCACTGACACTTCTCCCCGTGCTTTGCAAGAGGCAAAGAGGAGCTGTCCCTGCAGCATTCCCTTTGTCCTTCAGAAAGTTGTAAGGGAGAAATCCTTCTCTTTGGAGAAGGAAACATTTTAGTTATCAGACTGATTTAGCCTAACTGGGAGGGGGGGAAGGAAGGGAAATCCAGATTTACTATCTCTTCTGTGAATAAATAAGGCTGTTTCAAGCTGCAGTCTTCTGCTTCTTTGAGTTGGATTATTTTCAAACATATATTTCTTGGTACAGCTGCTACTTCTTTGACAAATTGAGTAATGCATCATGAAGAACTAAAATTCATGGCAACATAAAAACAAATATATGTTCATTTTACCGCTTTGTTCTCTCCAGGCTTTTGAATCATGGCGGGATATTTTAAAAAGCATCTATCTTTTATAAATCTCTTTAATAACATCCACATATTGATGTGGCAAATATCGAGGCAGCCCTTTAATGAACAGCAATCCTTTCCAACCATTGGAAATGTAGATCCTATGGCTTTATATCCGCTCAGAACACCAGCTTGGTGGTTTCAGGGTTTGATTTACAGTATTTGACTTGCTGTCATATTTATTGCCCTGATTACAATTTGAAAAGCATTGTTATGGCAAAGGAATGATAACGCCGTGGTCACATTGTTAGAGCAGCAGGTTTTCACAAGCACTACTGGAAAAAGGAGCGTGATAAAAGGGGGATTATGAGTTCATTCCTCCCCGAACTCTCGCTCCTCACGCTAATTGCAGCTCCCACAGAGGACTCCAAGGAGGGTGCAGTTGCCTGGAGCCATAGGCAAATTTATTTTTATTATTTCTAATAAATGGCAACAATTAAATTCGGGATCTATTGTGCTAACTGCCCTATAAAGATATAATAAGAGCCAGGCTCTTCTCCAAACACAGAAAAGGCAGTTGAAGTATAGCAGAGATAAGGATTTATGCACAAAATATTACAAAATATTAAGGCAGCTGCTCTGGGAAAAAAAAACAACCAGGAACAATCTTTCAGTAATTGCAAAATGATGCTCATGTTTTTAAAAGACTACAGTAAAGCTTTTGACCTTCATTTTGAAATGTTTATTAATTTTAGTGATTTTTTACTTCATAAATTTTATGTTATAAAATGAAATGAAAGGCTGACATAACAATAAAAAAATTCTATTCTGTCAAGACAAAGTATTTTGACTCATTCAAAACAAATTAAAAGAGGAAAACTTTGCAATGTTCCTCTTAGAGGTTTTCAGAGGAATTAGAAGGGTTTGGAAAATTTTAGAAAATTTCCAAGGATTTAAGATCATCTTGGAATGCTGGAAATCCATTCACAAAATGGCTTTTCTTTTCCTTGCACAGTTCTTTGTGGTGACATGAGTAGCTTTAGCAGCTTTCCCTGCCCTTGGTATGGGATTAATTGACAGCCTTCTTTCCAGTTTAAGAAAAATCAGCCAGTATTTATATTAAATAATAAGCTAATTTACAGCATCAGCAGATAATGAGCCCTGAAATGGACACAGAGCAGGGCTGGATGGTTTGGTTTTGCTCTTTTTCTATAGGGAAATAAACTACTGGAGCTACTGGAGTTATATCCTAAGTGCTTTTCAAGGAGAGGGCTTGGTCTGAGTATTCTTGTGGGTTCTGAGTGTTGCTGTTTTTCCTTATGCAATCCTGTGTTTATTTTGGCTTGCTGTTGGAATGAACTGTGCCAGAGGAGGGCTGGGGTCATGCTAAAACCAGAAAAATGATTAACATAGACAAGGAGAGAGGTTGGTTTGGAGGAAACACACACCACGGAAGGACTGGCAGGTGGTCTGGCCCAGGGTCTACCCCAGGGCTTGTTCTGCTTTCTTTAACAATGACTTGGAGAAGGTAATGAAGTGTACTCTTACCAAGTTTGCAGTCTTACCAGTTTTAGGGAGCGGGTTGGGAATCTTCAAGATCCAGGTCTGCCATACAGGGGGACCTGGACAGACTGGTGGATTGAGACAACACAAACCTGATGAGGTTCAACAAGGAAAAGGGCAAAGTCCTGCTCTGCACAGACAAAGCCCCAGCATCAGTCGAGGCTGGAGCTGCCTGGCCAGGAGCAGCTCTGCAGGAAAGTTCCTGGGGGCACCAAGTGGCCTGAGAGTACCAAGGAAGCACATCCTGGGTGGGACAAGGGACATCAAGGACTAGGGGACCAAGCTGGGGATTTGTCTCAGTGCTTTTTAGCCCACATTTGGATACTGCATCCTCTCTGGGGCTCCACAGTACAGGAAGGACATCAACAACCTGGATTGTGGTCAGTGATGTCCCCAGGGAGGTGGGGGCTGGAGCTCCTGCCCTGGGAGGAGAGGCCACAGGAGGAGGGTTTGGACAGCCCTGGGCATGGAGGCTTCAGGGGACTCAAAGCAGGGAGGGATCCAGAGAGAGCCAGGCTCTGTGTGCTGGGAAACAACAGGCAGACTCTGAAACAAGAGAGATTCACACTGAGGGATATAGAGAAGTTTTTCTCCATGAGGGCAGTTGAGTCTTGATTACAGCAGTTTCCAAAAGCTGACTGGACAAGCTGATCTGATGTCAGACCTGCTTGGAGCAAGAGATTATATTTCCCTAGACTCCAGACTGTCCAAGGAAATATGAAGTCTGAACTAAGATCTGATCCTTTCCTGGTTTAGGAAGAGAGCTGGTCCTACAGTAGCAGTGCTTTGTAGGGACTAGTGGTCATTGCAAGTGATTCTCATTATGGGAGTGGGAGAAGAGGAAATGCAGTGGAGAACATGATTTCCCTTCAGCTAATTTTGAAAGGACTCTCATTTTACCACCAGCATCATTTTCTGTTCAGACATTGCATCACACCCTCCCCTGGTGAAGACGAGTCGATTTTTGTGCATTTGCCTTGATCCCACTGTAACATTTTGTTCAAGCAAAGCAGGGCAGTTTTCACCGGAGGTATTAGACACTTCTAGGCTGTGAGGGCAGAATTTTAATACCTCTAGAGCAAGTGGAAGAGCTTGATTAAAACAAAAGGGTTTATGCACAACTGACAGATATATGGATTTTTAAGGCAGAAAAATGTTTTGTTAAAGCATCATTTAGAGAAATGACAAAGTAGCCCATTACAATTGCTGTCTAATGGTGGATTTTGACATGATAATATGATGTAAAAAGTGGTTTTCTCCTACAGATGTACTTTTACTGAACTTTGTTAAATGGAAAAACCCACTAAAATTCAAATTCTTATTGATTTCAGAACATGCATAGACTCTGTATAAGTCTATTGTGAATAGTATGTTTCAGTCAACAAGGGATTCTTAAACTTTTTCAGTTACTGTCAGGCTGCCTTTGCTTAGAAAATAGAATTGCTTTTTCCAAATTTTTGTTAAAATTAAAATTAATTTTGAGTAGATGATGTAATCCACTATTAGACAGGGTTCTATATTTACTGAAACACTAGGCTGTAATTCCCAGTGTTTTGTCTCCATAAGATTAAATTATTTCACATTAGGTAAAAAGGCTCATCCAAATATGACATTAAATTAAACAGCAGAATAAAACTTGATGGAATGTCATCTTCCCAGAAACTGTCATTTCTGGAGACTGAGAGGAGGTGGCTGAGATTCCTCTCAGTTTACTTTGCTGTGAAACAATTTCTTTCTTGACATATCACCAAATGCAGATTATTTTCAAACTGTGTTTTGCTTTACATTCTCCCGAGTTATATGTTGATTTTCACCTCAGTTTTTTCCACATGTGCACGTATGTCATCATTAATTTCAGCCATTAACAAGAGCCAACAGGAAAAAGAAAATAGAAAAAAAATAGGATTTTTTAAAAAAACTGATAGAAATCCATGCCAAGCTTGAATTTTCCAGCTTACTCAGGAGTTCTGGTCTTCCATAAAGCACATTACTGTGCTTAAAGGAGCTGGTGTATTATCCCCTTCCCTTCTCTTCCTGACTGCAGGAGCTCAGGCTGTTCTCAGGCAGGGCATGTGTGGGCTGTGAGGAGGAAATTGCTCTGACTGAGACCCACAGTGGAGATAAAAATCTCTATTACATTGATTGGGCAAACAGTGCCTGTATGATTTAAAAGAAAATTTTAGAAGTGGCAATTTGAGAGCTCAGTCTTGGACTGTTTACTCTGAAGAAAACAGGAGAAGAAAGTGCTGTGATATTGTTTGGCATTTCCATCATTACCTGGTGGTCAGATGTGGTACCTTTAATAACCCAGGGTTCTGAATTCCCAAGCTGATAGAAATCTATTGACTTCCAAGATGCTTCCAAAGACCCTCCAGAAGTGATCTTAGGAAACAAGCTCACCTAAAGCGTTTTGGTAGCCTGGAAAAGTTGCACAAACCACTCAGCCTCAGCTGGAACAAAACCACTGGTCTTGTAGGTGGGATACAAGTCTTGTACAAGTCCTGGAATAACTTATCAGGGATATGCAAAATATTCCCAGCAGAGAAATCCTGCTCTCTTCCAACCCAGAGCAGGCACCACCGTTTTTCCTTGTGGCAGAGCACTCTGGAATCCTTTGGTGAGGCTTCCTGTGTTTTCCTGGCCTTTGCCAGCTCTGTGTGCAGAATGTTGATCGCTGCGTTGAGCTCCGAGCCCTGCTCTGGTACCCGAGAGTCTGAGTCACATCCCTGCAGCTCTGTGTGTTTCTCTCAGCCTAAATATGTCTGATATTCACCTGATTTTAGCAGCTCCCATTAGGATATTCCTCCTTTGTTCTTTCCCACTGAAATATGCCATTTCAAATCTCCAGACCCTGTTGACACAAGGAAGATAATGCCTGGTAGAAAGGGGGTGTGGGGTGTGTGTTTGAAAAACAGACACAAGCAGCCAGAAAATGAACTTGTTTGACCAGCTCCTGCATGTTTTACCTTTTTTACCTTATTTGCAGTTGGTTAAGAATGCATAAAATTGTATTGCATGTACTACCCATGTGGAATTAAATCAGACTGTGTGTGGTATCAAGTATCATGGTGGGATTCCTGGGTGTCCTGTGCAGGGCCAGGAGCTGGACTTTGAGGGTCCCTTCCAGGTCAGGATATTCTGTGATGCTGTGTTTCAAAAGTATCCATTCCCATGTCCCCCAGGACTGTAATACTGGCTGTTAATCCTCAGGAATGGCTGGCACAGTGTGTTGATTAGAGTGTAATAGTTTAATCATCTCTCAGTGTTAGGAGTTCATGTTGTAGTTTCACAGATCATGAAATGTGTCTGTTTAAGATATGAGCACATTATCTTCTCTTTTTTTTTTTAATGCAGCAAGCACTATATAACCATGCTCCTTTTATCTCTGTCTCTCCTTTACCTGCATTACAGAGCTCATTAACTAGATGGTACAGGGCACAGGGGTAGACAAAGATGATGTTTATTACAGGAAGAAAAAGAAACATTTTCTTATTGGAAATGCTGTTGCAGTGCAAGGTGAGGAGTGTAAACCCTCCTTATCACTTCTGAACACTGCAGCTGATGAGTTGTTGGCTGCAGAGCTCAGTGCCATCGAGCAGGGGACAGCAAAGTGACACTGTTCCTTAAATAAGTGATTACAGCAACATGAGAGCTGAAAAGGCATCTTCTGAGTCTATTGTCTCCTCGGGGAGGTGGGTTTGTTTTGGCTCCGTGGAGCTCATTTTAAGTAGCTGCATCAGTGGCTCACAGGAATGGAAATGAGAAGTTACTGATTAAAACAGGTAGTGAGGAGTGTGGATTTGGGATCTAATCCTCCCAAGGTGCCAGAGTACATACATATATATATATATACACATATATATAGACACCCTCACTCCTCTGAGTTTAGTAGAACTTGTCTCATCTTTACAAGCTGCAGACCTGTGCTTTACCAAAGGACATACTTTGTATCAGTTCAGTTAACCTTATTTCCCATTGATTCTTTTTTTTTTTTTTAAACTGCAAGCTTTTTAAAATTTTTCAATCTTTAGGCTTTGAAGACTTTGCCAAGCCAGTGTTCCTTTAGACAAGCCAGGCATAACCCTCTCTCGTGTCTTCTGTGCAAACCTTGAAGGGGACTGAGGGCTGGGAAGGGCAGTGTGAGCAGCCAGAGAGTGGCCAGGTTGAATGGGGCTCTGAACAACCTCATCTCATGGAAGGTGGACTGTATGACCTTGAGAGGTCCCTTCCAACCCAAACTATTCTATAATTCTATGAAAAGCATAATTGTCACTTGGGAAGAAGAAAAGAGGGAACTGGTTTTCCTCAAACTGCACTATGATTCACAGAGATGCTCGTCTGGTAATGTAGAATTCCAGTTGTTGAGCTGTACACCCAGCAATGGGTATTCTTGTTGGGCAGATGGGTTAAAACCAACTTAGGCAAAATTAAAGAAGAGAAAAAGCAAAAGATAAAAGGGTGAAAATACTTGATAAAATAAATAAACAGTTCCTTTCCCTCAGTCCCTAAATTGTACCTGGGGACAGCGGAGGGGCAACAGTGCTGTCCTCACACCCAAAGAGGAAGGCATGAGGAGAAAGCAACACATTTCCAAAGAACTCCCAGATGAATTATTAAACCCACTTTATTAAATATAAAAATCATCATCTTTGCCCCCTTGCCTTTCATTTTTTACCTTCCAGAAGACCTTTTGTCTTCTTTTGAGTCTTCATCCGTCACATAAAATACTGTGCCACAGTGGGACTGTTCTGTTCCATCATTGCCCTGTGTCCCTCAGGTTGTGGTCAAGAGTCATTCAGCTTATTTCTTCTCTACCTCTAAAAAAGAGAATATTTTTGCCTGCTTTCTGTAAAAATGTTGTTAAAAGAAAGCAAAACTTAAGTAAAACCTAAAGACTTATGAGCAAGGCTGGTAAAGGAGTATTCTTTGATGTGAGCAGACGTTTTCCCCAATCAACCCTCTCCCACGAGCAACCTAAAATTGCAGCAACGTTAAATATTGTGATTATTTTAGCTATAAGAGGGAGGCTACTTCAGGCAGTTGGATCATTGCTTTCACATAATCTGCTGAAGTGCAGACTACCCAAAAGGAGCATCTGGCAGGGTGAAAGCCAAACTGTGGGATAAGTGACTTTGCTGCAGGAACAAGCTGAAAGCAAAAGATGGATTGTGAAGGGTGGGAGGAGAGCAGGAGGCAGGAGGGCAGACAGGGAAACGGGCTGGGACATGGAAACAAGAAAGAAGAGGGACAAACACATGCATACAAGTGCTACTCATTCTTGCATTTTCCCTTCACTAATTGGAGCCCTTTTAATGGGAGTTTATTTAGGTTCAGAAGTCATAAATCAACTTGCAAATTATCCTACTTATGGAAATGGGCTCACTGATTAATAAACTTCGGTTAATAAGATTCTGTCTACGTATCTTATGTGGACTGAGCTACCAGAACAAATCACTGAACAGGATATATTCACCAGTGAATGTGAATGAATTCACCAGTACCAGTGACCTTGTGATTGAAGAGCTCCTTTTCACCACTTTAGAGTCAAACAGAACTTATGGGGACATTCCTGAAGTGTCATAAAATTTTGAAGTATCATAAAAAGCTTTGAAAGGCTCCATTTTAATTGTAAATACTCTTGAATGTCTGATTTAATGGCTTGTCTCAGGTGAAATAATATGTATATAAGAGCAATGGCCTGTAAAATCACATTTATTTGCATTTCCTAAGTATTGGGATATACTTCTTTTAAGGCAGTTTCTGATTTTCCTCAAATGAGTCAATATACATTGATCATTAAATGAACATTTACTGTCAGATCCTAGATTGGAAGGTAAGAAACTGTTTCTTACTTAATCTTCATATTCTCCAGATTGAGAAATAGGGACAGTGCTCGTATTTGCTTTAATATCCATTTAAAAATTGCATAAATATTGACTTTTGCTGTCTTTATTGCAATAAAAATGTAGTCACCTTCCTACTTTGAAAAAGTTAAAACTTTCAGTTTCAGAATGTCAAGAGATCACGTTTACAAAGATTAGTTGAAGAACAAACAAATCAGGCTGTAATTTCTCCAGCAAGAATAACCACGACGACATCATTAAAGACTATTCATTATTTTATTCTTTTTTATCAGATGAATTCAAACTGTTCATGAAGAGGCTGCCCATGAACTACTTTCTGAACACCTCTGCTGTCATGCATTTGTGGACCATGGATTCTAATTTCCAGCGTCGCTACGAGCAGCTGGAGACCAGCATGAGGCAGCTGTTCCTCAAGGCCCAGAGAACGGTGCACAAGCTCTTCGGCCTCAGCAAGAGGTGCCACAAACAGCCGCTCATCCGCATGCCAAGGCAGAGGTAAGGGAGCCTGTGGGATCCTCAGGGATCCTGGATGCTGGCTGAGCACTCCTCGAGGGTGGGATGTGGGAATGGTGCGGGCACGGTCCTTGTGTGGGGAGGTGCGCTGGTTTGAAAGTAAACCAAGAAGGAGAAACGAGCCCGGCTCGAGGGAGACGGCGAGTCACAGTTGCAATTTACTGAAAAGATTGCAATAAATGCAGTGATACAGAGTAAAATTGGTTTTGGCATGCAAAAACAGCTGTGTAACCCAGCCCCCTGGGGCACAAACCCAGTGGTGTTCATTGGCTTCTGTGCTGAGCCCCACGTGGGCCCCCTGAGTGCAAAAGAAAAGGAAAGGAAACCTGTTGGTGAGGATGGTGGTCACAGTCTGGTGGAGAGTGGCAGTCACAGTCCTGGTGAGGTTCTGGTTCCCCTCTGGATCCCATGAGTGGTACCAGAAGTCTTAAAACCCGAGGATTGTATATGCTCAGGTTCAGGTGGGAATACCCAGGGTGGGGAGTTTCACAATGGGGTAGTTTGGAATCTTCGATGGTCAAGGTCATTGATGCTGCCTATTGTGCCAGTCCCTGATGGCCCCTGAGCAGACATGACCCCTCAGGTGGGGGTGAAGGTGCTGGTGCCCTCCCAGAGGGGAGTTATCCCAGCTCAGTCACTGGTGTGAGGACAGAATCACTCCCCTGTCTCACAGGGCTCTTTAACACCCCCCTGTACCCTGAGGGCTCAGGGGTGCCTTGGGCAGCTGCTGCCAACCATCTATTAGTGACAGTCCCTCAGAAATTGCACAGAGGGTGTAGAACACACAGTTTTGGTCACACCCACACAGTGACAAACTGGTCCTGGCCTCTGTAACTGGGACAGTTGAACAACCCTGCTTTCAACATCCCTTTGTTCCTGTTTTCCAATGGGGAAGGTCAGGAGAAAGGTGGAGTCTGTGTGGCAACTTTGAAAGGACACGAGCACGTGGATTCATCTTGTGGTTCTCCTGTTTTCCAGAGCCATGTTTTCAGTGGAGCTGGGCTGTGTGTGACAGTGCCAAATATTCATACACCAAATACTGAGCACCTGCTCACGGCTGTTTTGAGACCTTTGTGGGTCATTATCCAGTATACACCACACACAATTGATTTCTTGTCTTGTTTGTCAGATATGAATTAGGTTTGAAAAGATGCCTAAGGAAAGAAAATAGAAGTGTTTCAGTCCTTCCTAGAAACAGAGAGCTCCTGAAAGCCAGCTAGTCAAATCTACATTAGCATACAGTGGGGATAGCTGATTGCTGGCCGAAAATTGCTTTGTTGAAATTAAGGGAATGACACTATAGGAAATCTGAAGTGAATGAGCTTTTAAGGACATTGTTCTTCTGAGTACAAACATCATGGAATAGTCCAGTGACTCCTGCACTTAGCACGTATCTCCATTGATTTTAAAGAAATCTAGTTTAGGTTCATTGTTCCAGAACTGCCAGGGATACTTTCCACTCTCCTGCTTTCAGCTCTGCTCTTGCAAGCTCAGGCTCCATCCATTCCTCTTTGCCTTGCGGTGGCCCTTCCCCTTCTTTCAGGAGACAGTTGTGGCTCTCATGCCCCCCTCCTTCTACATGTTGTGCTTTGTGCTGTGATCTACTGGTTGAAACACACAATGTGTTTTTCACTTGTTGGGGTCATTTCCTAATTAGAAAACATCCTGCTAAGAAAGGTTATATAATCATTGCAGTGCCCCAGTGTCCAATCTATTGGGCGTGACCTGGCTGAGCATCCTGCTAAAGAGATGATTCACCAGGAACAACTTCAGCAGGAAAACCCAGAGGTTTTTAAAACACAAGAAGGAACCCAGACTCAGTATTTTTTCTCCCCACCAAACTTTAATATATTTAAAATAATTTGAAATAATCACATCTTCCAAAGGAATCCCTTTATAGGATTTTGGGACAATCTTTGGCTGCCATCCATAATGACAGTGATAGAGTAAGGATGAACTGAGGTATATAAAGCAAAGGTCACTTGCAAGGATTGACCAAAACACAGCTTTCTTGTTATGGAAAGGCTTTTTTTAAAAAACCTTGTGAGTTCACAGTTTATTTTTTAATATAAAGATGTGGCATTATACCAAAAAGATATGGAAAGGCTGGAGAGGGTCCAGAGCAGGGCCACAAAGGTGATCCAAGGACAGACCTGGGCTTGTTCAGCCTTGAGAAAAGAAGGCTGAGGGGAGACCTTAACACCATATTCCAGTATTTAAAGGGTGGCTACGAAGAAGATGGAGATCCCCTTTTTACAGGGAATCACATGGAATAGAGGAGGGGGAATGGGTACAAGTTAGTGCTGGGGACATTCTGACTGGATACCAGAGGGAATGGCTCACCATGAGAACAGTCAGCCACTGGAATCATCTCCCCAGGGAAATGGTGAATTCCCAAGTGTTGGAGACTTCAAGATGTAGCTGGACAGGGTGCTGGGCCATTTAATCTAGACCACACTTTTGCCAGGGAGCAAATGATCCCTGAGATCCCTTCCACACTGGTATTCCATGATCCTATGACAATAAATTTGACTAGGAAGGAGTTTTACAGGGAGTTGCACCAAACTTTCACAGCAGTTTCTTTTTGTAATCCATCTCTAGCTTAGAAATGCCATCACTTACTTTTAAGTTAATTATGTCTTGTTTTAGTGACTACCCTGAAGTTTTTCTAGTCAATATGGAGGGAGATTGGGTGTATGATGTAAAGATGGTCACCAGATGACTCAAAGATCAGTGCTAAAGGCAGGCTTGGCAATCCTTAACCAGTGGGATGTGTTTGCTAGGAGGGAGTGTTTTCAAAGGTTGGATTCCATCTGACTATGTGGGAAAACTGCCTTCTTGACACCCAGGCTTTTATGGCTGATAAGAAGAGCTTTAAACTAAGAAGCAAGGGGAAAAGGTCAAAAGAAACTGGTTTAAAGTCCAAACCTGGTTAAAAAAAACCCCTCTGACAAAGATAAAGAGTAGATGAAGGAATATCAGTGGTGAAAAGACTGATAGCGAGGAGAAAGAAAACACAGGTGTTGACAGAATAGTTTTCAGACACTGCTCATGATGAGAATGAATCTAACCCAAATAAAATACTGAATTTTTTGATACCTGTTGACAGGTAAGCAGGCAATGAATAGCAGGTAAAGCAGCGGAGAATGAACACCTGAGTCATGTTGTGGAGAAACAGGAACCATTGCTTGGGCTGTAAAATGAGGCATCTCAGCAGGCAGTGAGGGCAAAGAGAGAACCAAACCCCAGGACTAAACCTTTTGTGTTTAAAGGAAGACAGAAATAAAAGCAAAAAACACAGCTCCATGATCTTTAAGATCCCTTCCAACCCTAGCCAGTCAATAATTCTATGATTCTCTGTGCCATGGATAGTCTGGGCTTCAAAGAAGCAAAAAAGAAGAGCTGGAACAAAATGTCATCCTTTTCCAAGGCTTTCTAAACAACTCCTTCAGATTAGTATTTGGGCTCTGCCACTGAGAGCTAAGGGGGAATTTTATTATGGAAAGAGGAATTGGACTGAGTTACTGAAGATAGAAATACTATTTTAGATTGAATTTTTGGGGCACTTGTCTTTTCAGATAGAGATTAAACATGCAATGCTTCAGTTTTTAATAAAGGTCATGGTGCTGGCAGTGAGGAAAAACAACTCTGCTACTTTTTAATTTCACCCCATATTTCATGAGTCAATAGAAGATAAATACAGAGGATTTTTACAGGAATATGGTGAGAGTTGGTTTATCTCTTTCATGAAACTGAGAGGTCTGTCCTAAAAGTTCAATGTAATTCATGAAAACTTTCTCTGAGACTTGAGTTTTGTAGGGTTTTACCTGTGTAGTCTGCCAGAAATCGTTTGGTCATGCTTGAAGGAGCTCCTACAGACAGCCAAGGTTATCCTTAATTACTGAAAGTACTCATCTCTTTTCTCTGGCCACAAAACTTTTTTACTGAACGTGAAAGAAATTGTTGCCTGATTGTTTTTACATGGGACTTAATTAATGAGTTAGACAGAATTTCTAGCAACTTATTTCATGTTTCCTGAATTCTAGGCCACTTAGTAATCAAAAGACTAAATTACATGAATATTTTAATTTTCCAATCCTGAAGCCAGAATACCATTGAATCCTCTCCTAATGTCATTGTTCATAGCAAAAAAGACTCAATTAACTTGCAAGATAAAGAAACTACACTCCTGTGTCTCCTTTTTGAACGCAGTTTATATTCTTCAACTGGAATAAGGTCCTTCAGTTTCCACTCACCATCAGAACAGTTTACTGCAGCACTTTTCTGTACAGTGGGGACGGGAACAGCATTAGTATTTTTATTTTATTCTGTTCATTGAAATCTTTTCAAGTTCCAGATGTTCTGCCCAGCTTTTGAACTTGCTTTCATTAATATGAAACAGACGGTCGTTCCTTTTCCTGAAAGTCAAACTGTGCCAAGATACATCACAAGTCCATGGATTTCCATTAGAGACCATTATGGCACTGATGAATGAAACTCTTAAAATTCACCTGAGTTAATCAATGCCTTTCTGTAATCAGTGGAGTATTTACTGGTTGGGTTCAACGAAAAATACCAACTGAAAATTCAAAACCAACAAAGAGCAGAGAGTTGCTGTGTAGGTAATCTGTCCCCATGTTGTGCATGGGGATGGAATGATAAAACATTCAGTTTTGAGTGATAAAGGAGAATAACAAGATTAAAAAAAAACCCCACACTGGAAAAGAAACCTGTTCTGTGCAGCAATACTGCCAGGTGAGCTGAATTTGAGGCTCTGCTGCTTCAAGAGGCTTAAGTGATCATCACTGCCATGTCCTCATTGCATGGACACACCAGTGTTGTGTTTTCTTGGCAGAGTTGCAGCTGTTGTTCCAGTAGATTCCTCCTGTTAGAACATGGCACAACACCCCGTGCTTGGCAGGGCTCTGCAGGTGCTGTACAACAATACGGGGGTTGTTGTAACAGTGTTCTAAAGGCACAGCTTAATTTGGTCTGCAGGAGTCAGGCTGAGGTGTAAAACCACATGTGTGCCCTGAGCTCACCATGCTGTGTTAGGTGAGCAATTCCCAATCTTTGGAAGGAATTTGCACATGGTGTCTGATGTCAAGTGCATCTACACTGAGAAAAAGACTAACCTGGTCATTAATTTAGTCCAAGCTCTCGATTCCAGCAGCATCTTTCTCAGGAGAGGTCAGAAGGTGATGTCTTGTTTGCTTGCTTGTGAAGGGCAAGTTTCCTCAGAGCTGGGGCTGAGAGTTGTGACTCCACCTGCACTGCAGGGGGACATCTGGGAGTGCACAATCTCACAAAACATCACCTGCAGGCTGAGCCTTTTCATACTTTTCAAAGACAAAATGAGTGGAGAGAGTAAGGAAATACCAACTGTACTCTACAGGGATGTCAGCACAGGGACTGTAAGGCACATATGGCAGTGGGAAGGGGTAAAGCAGAGTCGTGGTTTTGTCACTGCGTTATGGGAGGAAAGTTGGTTTTCTTTCTGTTCTGGTTAACACAACAGTAAGGTTTAATTTCAAATGCAAGGACTGTGTGATGAGAAGCTGAAAATCCCAGGGACAGAAGACCTGATGCCAACCCTTGAGTTGCTGTCAGTGACCCGGAGCTGGGGGTGTGCTGGCACTCACATCCACCCACATCATGGAACCAAGGGCAGAAAACTGGCATCTCTACTTTGAGAGCATAAAACAAATATAAACTGACTTGCTGGAGAGGGAGAATCTTCACTTATCCAAATATTTTTTGAGAAGGACAGCAGTGATTTCCTCTGATTTGATTTAATATCTAAACACTGCAGAAAGACATTGAAGACAGGGGGAAGCTTTAATTTCTTCCTTCGGAAGTGCCAGTTTAGGACTTGATTTTACTCTTTTCTGTGTCATTCAAATGGGTTCCTTGACTAATGTCATCCTTTCGAGTGAGTGCACTCAGTCCAGGACATTGCTCTGTGTATGAACCTTATCTGTATGCAGTTTAAAGCACTTCATAATGAAAAAGCATCACAAATTTAATCAGCACAATCTGTGATTTAATAAAGGCATAAACAAAAATATTAAAAGGAGAAGCATAATGTAAATGCAACAATAGGTCAGTGCAAAAAAAATTGCATCTTCCTTGCATAGTGACAAAATGGAAACCTGCTGTAACAAACTGCAAATGAAGATTACGAGCATCTTAAGTAATCAAGAATCTCAGTCTTAAAAGACCAAAGTATGACACACCACACAAAAACCTGGAGTCTTGAATGAATTTTGGATTTCTGAACAGAAAGACTGGGTGCTACAGAATTTACAGTGGCTCTACCAATAGTCCAGCCTTATTCTGGTAACAGAAGTGAAGACAAATACAGACAGAACTCCACAAAAACTTAAAATTTTAATATATAAAAATATCCATTTCTGAAAGAAAAGTCATTCTTGGCAGCCTTATGTTTGAAGCATGTCCTTATCTCCAGAAAGGTTATTTTTTTAAAAAGCAACCTACTCTGAAGCTAATGTAGACTTAGAAGGCGTTCATCACTAGAGGCAGTGAACAGCCACATCAAACAGAAGAGCTTCAGAAAGAATTCTGCTTTTTAAAACCAGATTTTTGATTTTCTTTTTTTGGAATTTCCCACAGAATGCACCACAGGCAGCTCTGAAAGGAGGAAGAGCCGCGAATTTACATTTTCTCGTTTTTCTCTTCATTTTGAATTTCACAGAGCGAAAATTTCACATGCCCTGGAAGCACAACAGGGCCTGAGTGCTCTAAAAACACTTCAGAGAAGGGACTTGTATGTTAGTCTTCTTTGCAGTCCATATGCAGAAAAACATTTAAAATAGATGACTTTTTTACAGCATCTGTAACACAGATCCATCAGAACACTGAGGCCTTGAAACCTGTTTCCTTCAGAATGTTCCAGAATGAAATACATAAAAAAAATAAAAAGGATAGTGGTGATTAATCCCATTCCCTGAGGATATAACGCAGGATGAGTTTCTTACATCCCAGAGTTGGTTATCAGCTGCTTTAGATTGCTTTGCAATAACTATAATTGATTCAAGGGCACAAAATTACTAAGGAATGAAATCTTCCACCGGGGTTCAAGACATGAGAGTCTCACAGTGCATCACACAGAGACTTTCCTTCTCAAAGCATATTTGTGGCATTGGATGGAGGAGAAAAAGAATCTAATTATCCATCACTTAACAGGCTGCTGGAATGAGTCTGGATGAGAGCTGTGTTAGGGAAAGGCAGTGCAAGACAGCTCCTCCGAGTGGGCTGGGTCTAATGTAGGTGATGCTTCTGAACAAGGGGTGCTAAATAAACAATATTTTGTCTGATTTTAGAACATTTTTTAACAGAGTACAAAGGTCCATTACAATGTTTCTAAAAGAAAATCATTCCAAGAAAGAACAAAGAAAAATGTATTCTTACATATATATATATATATAATCTGCT
>VXBX01000218.1:466827-482502 GCA_013400415.1 Scytalopus superciliaris | reverse complement strand
CCCAGACTCTCTGCTTTTATGTCATAGAATCATGGAATCATGGGTTGGGTTGGGTTGGGTTGGGTTGGGAGGGACCTTAAAGCTCATCCCATTCCACCCCCTGCCATGGGAAGGGACACCTTCCACTATCCCAGGTTGCTCCAAGCCCTGTCCAACATGACTTTACCCAATGTGGGTATTTTTGTATCTGTAAAGATGTTCCAAGTGTTTAATAAGAAACAGATTATCAGATCCTAATCTGGGTCATCTCTCTTGATGCTCTTAGAGGTCTTTTCCAACCTTAACGATTCTATGATTCTGTGACTATCAGAGTTAGAAAAATGTCAGGAGTAGGTTCTGCTGTGCATCTTTGGGTTGACCAAGTTGCTTGTACCTGGACTGGGATCATTTCCTTTCAGACTACCTGGCAATCAGCAGAGGAAAAAATACATGTGACAGGAGTTGCCCATTAGAAATGTCAGTTTTCAGTGTAATCATTAACTGTGATGGGTGTGGGTAGTCTGTAAAGAACCCATTATTGTATTGGTGTGTAAACTTAAATCACAGGTTTATATGGTCCTGGAAAGAAAAAAATGTTGCTGTTGGGTCTTTCCATAAGTTTTTACTGCACAAAAGACATAGACAATTATGCAAATTTCCCCCAGATATTTCCTGATACTTTGATTCTTTTGGAGAAGGACCATAAATCTACCACAGAAAATGAACACAAAGCACCGTGTTACCAGTAACATCCTTTAAGAAAAAATTCAATTTTCAAGCCTTTTTTAGTTAGGAAACAGGAAAGCTTCAGGCTGAGAGAATGCAAATAAAGTTTTATTGCACCAACAAGTGAAGGAGATCAGGGCCTTAAAGCAACATTTGAAACGAAAACAAGATTGCCTTGCTATGAAGGTTCCTTCCTCCACATTCACACCCTGATCACTATTTTGGAATGAAACACTTGTCTCCATATCCTACAACTGCACAACCACCAGTGACAGGAGAAAATGAACTGTCTGAGACATGAGTGTGTCGTGTCTTCAGCCAACACCTCGCTGAAGGGAACGGCAAGAAGGGATCTTTTCACAGGAAGATGTCAGGATTCATATGAGGAAATCACAAGTCACATCCTGGGATCCCATGGGATCTACCCCATGGGGCTGGAAGGCAAGTGCATGTTTAAAACTTAGCATCTTCTCCCCCTTTTTTAGGATTCTGAGACATTTTAACGAGATACGATCAGTGCAAGAGTTTAAAATGGATGTCCACAGATCATTAAAAAACCCCTTAAGTAGCAAATGATGCAGCAGAATTGCAGAAGGAATTCATTCCAATTAATTTGTAAGGAATTTATCCTGGTCAGAGTATTACCAGTTTTCTAGAAACTCACCTCTGAAACGACAGATGATCATAAGTATAAAATAAAGGACTTATATATGGCAAGGAGCAGAAGTAATAAAATTTGTTGGCACTCCAGACAAAAGGTGACACTTGCTAATTTTCTAGCATAGTTATGTTTTATTGCCTTTAATGACTGACTTCTCTCAATTGCCAGGATATTAAAGTAAGATGACTCAAACCAAACTAAAACCTTCTCTGAATTCTACCCAGAATCACCTTCTTTGCTTACTTTGTAATGATAAATTATTTGTTTAAAACTCAAGAAATTACAAACAACCTCTACAGAAAGGAAAGCTTCCCCCCCCTCATTGTGAAACTGTTGACATATGTACCACAAAATTTATTTTTTCCAGGTTTTTGTTATAAAAGAAAACCAAAATGTTTGAGGTTGTTTTGTTTTGTTTGTTTTTTAATTTTCCTATCTGTTTTCATGATCATTCAGAGTCTTAGATAATTGGTTCCTGACCTACCCATATGACAGGCATAACTTCAATATGCCTTCAAACCTCTCATATTACATAAAAGTGCAGCAAACACCAGGATTTGTTGCATTCATTAAAATTAAAGTATAAGTCTGTTTAAAATATAAAAAGAAATTGGAACGAAATTAACTTTTTGAAATACTAAAGTAATTAGAAATTTTCTAAAAAGCAATTAGAAATCTTTCTCAACATTGCATAAATTCTGTTCAAACATTCTCCTTCCTTATTTGAAACAGTGATATTTCCAACAGAATTTGAAATCAGGATCTTTATCTTAAACATTTATTATTTTGTTGTGTTTTTTTATTTTAGTCTTCCACATTTAAGAAACTGCCCCTTGATAGTTAAGACGAAATCCTTTTTAAGGATTTTAAGATGGAACAGCTTTTTAATTGGCCCGAGAAGAACCCAAAGGCGCCCTGCCCTTGAAACTCTGTGATTGCACAGAATTTTGCCCAAAGCTGCCTTAATTCCGGAAGAAGCCATGCCCAGTAAGTGATGATGCTTGTAATCCAAGCTGATGGCTCGCCATCTGTGTGTGCTGCTCCGGCAGTGCACCGTGTGCAGGCGGCACCGCCGGGCTGGATGGCCCCGGAGCTGCGAGCGGTGGAAATCCAAGTGGGCTGCACTGCCCTGGGTGCCTCCAAGAACTTCCCTTCCACCAGCCCCGAGCAGACACCAGGGCAGCAAATCCCCAGCCAGCAGGTTGGTGCTGCTCCATCAATGTAGCAGCACTTTCTGTCTTGCTGAGCCCAGCCCACATTGTCGTGGGTTCAACCTTTGCAAAATGCCACCCCCCCCCCCCCCCCCCAAGATGCACAAGGTCCCAGTGAAAGGAGGGAAGGAAAAAACTATATCCATATATTTACAGGAAAGTTACAATACATATATGTACAAATATAAGAAAAGCCAACAATAACTTCATCCAAAGCTGTCCTCCCCAATAACACACAGATTCCACCACCCAAAACCCACAGGAAACAAAACTAAACAGGTTTCCCTGAAAGAGCAGCCAGCAAAGCAACATCAAACAAAAAATGCTTCCTTCCCAGAGCCCAGAACTGCCCTGGACACCTCAGCAGGGAAGCAGCAAGGCCTGTGGCTCTGGGAGCAGCAACAGGGAGGCCTCCCCACCACACCACACGGAGAGAGGGAGGGCAAGAGAGAGCAAAGATACCTCCCCCACTAGATTTAGACTCCACTTGACATCAGATGATATGAAATACCTCTTTGGTTGCTTATGTCAGGTGACACTTGCCCCTCTAAATCTACGGAGTGCCCCATGGCCCAAAAAACTGAGGCCTGCTAAATTTGGTTTCAGGCCTAACTGAACTAAGGCCTTAATCTAAGTTTTGGGGGTTTATCCAACCCGTCCCACACATTCAATGAGTCTTGCCACAATGGTTGTTCACCATGAAGTGATTTTTGATTTCTCCTGACGACCATGTGCCTCAGGTGCAGGCTGCTCATCTCAGCACAGCCACTTTTGGGTGGATCACCGACCGCGTGGGACGTTTTGCTCGTGGATTAAGAGAGGAGCAAAAGTTCATAAAAGCCAGAATCGTCAGCTTTGACTCGCAGAGAAACAGGTTTCCAGCCAGGAATATCTAAAAGGAAGTCTGTGCAGAATAACTGCATCTGGGCTTCCAAGTGTTGCTGCAACTTTGGGTTGGATTAACTTCAAAGACAAAAATAGACCCTCTGTCCGTGAAAGGCGGAATTTCTCTGCGCTGAATAGAGATTAGTGTCCTGCCACTGAGGAGTGAGGCTTTAGAAAGAGGGTTTCTGCAGGAGGCACCTGTGAATCTTGGCAAATTATGACTCCAGATCCTGTTTCTTCCCTTTTTCCCCCTTTTTTTTTTTTTTTTTTGCTGAATAGCAGACAGTCATCAGGTTATAGAGCTCCATAGAGAAATTCAGATGAATGGTGCCATGCAGTTGTGAAATCCATGACATTGCAAGTCTCACAGTCTGTGGGATCACACATCTCACACAAACTTCCAAATCCAATTTACAAAAATAACTAAAATCTGTTTCACCTTTGAAGTCTGCAAGAGCATCCTTGGTACCCTGTGTGTGATGGCGATAGTGAAATGGAACCGATGGGCTATGCCTGTGAAATTCCCAACATTTTTATGTAATTCCAATTTTAAATGTCTACCCTTGATGGTAAACATAACCAGAAATTCCTTGTAATGTTTGCAGAGCAACATCCCTAATCATGGATATAAAAAATACGTCTCTGCAGACACAAAATCTACTTGTTTGCCCTCTTATGTCTGCAAGCTCCCACAGACACTAATAAGACTTTAATTTCTTTATTGGCAATATCAATCTAGCATGGGTTCATTCTTTTAAACCCCAAATAATCTAATCTCTCCTCCCAACAATGGTGTAGGCTTACCATGTCCTTTGTGCTCAGTGCCCTCATGGGGAAGTACAACTCCCAAATCAGTTCAGATAATCTGTGAAAAACAGAATTATTGATCTATTTTTCATTTTTTTTAATGTGGTTAACACTTTCTGTTCAGGTCTGGAAGCTGGCACGCCTCTCAGTTTCATTTGCCTTGCCCAGGTTTCCAGGCTGTTCTGTGTATGTTGTTGACATCAGAAGGTGCTGAATTAACATTTCCACTGGAGGAAGGGGAAAAGATTGAGTGCTTAATTTCTTGAGAAGAGAGCTTTTAAAATGCAGTTAAGGTGTGCAACTGGCAGCACCGAGGCACCTGAATGGCAGCAACACTTTGCATACTTTTAAGCTGTAAAGTAAAACTGAGTGTGATTAATGGGATGGCTTCGCACATAACGGCACAGCTGGGGATTATGTTATTTTATATTCATCTTCCAAACTCCCATAAAAGTAGATTATGGTAGCATAGCACTTGTGAATAGTTGTGTGATGACTGAAGCCCTAACAGCTCCCATGTTCTTACAAAAGGAAATCAACACTGCAGAGAAGCTCAGCCTTCCCCTGTGGAATTCACCCTTCAGGGAGGACGAGGAACATAAAAAGCTGGAAGGCTGTTTAGGGGGCTTTGGGGTCACCATAAAAATTCTGGGGGAGATGTAAATATTCGGCAGAGCATGAATAGGATACTTGCTGAGCTGGCCCAGGTGGACTGAGGACAGGGGAAGGTCCTAGCTGGGGCTGGGACACAACCACAAGTTGTTACTGCTCTTCCCAGCGAGGAGAGGACACACAAAGCCCTGATCAGGGCATGAAGAAGGTACCTCTGTACTTTTAAGGAACGTGTCTGAGCCTGAAGACACGCCCAGAGTGTCTGTGGGAGCGGCAGCATCCGTGGTGGAACCCGTGCAGCAACAGAGAGCTTATAGATACAGAACTTACACAGATATAGAGGTTAGATATATATTAATAGAGGTCTGTATTGAAAGGTATTTGACTTCTGGTTTTCACTGCCCACTAATTACAAGACAGAAAATTTGCAGCCATCTAAACTGCACTGAAGCTCAGATGGAGTCAGAATTGCTGCCACATGTGGTGTGAAAACTCCTTCACAAAGAAAGTTCATTTGGAAGTTCTCTTGGCATCAGCTGAGAGGTACCCACTGATGTCATGGCATAAGAATAAGAGTCTTCCTTTGTAACCATTAAATTAATTTTTTTTAATAAAAAATCAGTTTTTCCTTGATTTATTGTCTTTTTTTCCCAAAGATTCTATTATTTACAACCAGTTGAGTCACAAGGAGAGAAATTTCTCATTGCTTAAGTTCTTTGCCATTCCTTTTTACTTGTGAGATAAGTTTACCAATAATTAAGTATTAACACTTGAATTTCATTAATGTTAAGTGTATCCATAGCTAAAAGGATTGAGGCTGGTTTTGCAGCAGCAATTGCATGGATCTGCACAACTCACTCTGTCTGGCAGGTATCAAGCAGACACAGGGATGAAGAATAGTAACAACAAGTAATTTAAAGTTTTCTAAAGTTTCTTTACACAAATAAAATTTATTGAGCAGGATTTTAACTCTGTTTAAAAATTTATTTTTTATACAAGGATACTATTAATTAAATCCACATTTGTGGACTCTTATGTATGTTAAGGACCAAACCAGCTACTGACATGGGCTCAGATACTGCTTTCCTGGAATAATTATTAATTTCTCATGGATATCTTGCACTTTTAAGTGAAACAATAACAGAAAATGTTTAATGTATTTTAAACCCCTATTTTTCCGTGTTTATTTGTAAGCACATGGTATTCCACATCTTTCCTGAGGCAAGGATGGTGTACTCAACTAAAGCTAAACGCTGAAAACTGCTGCTATTTTCCACGTATTACTGCAGTGCCACTTCTGTGTTCCCAAAGCTCTTAAAAGGATGGATCCTGTTTAAGGACAAACTTAAGTTTAATAAGAAATACTTAGCAGGTCAGAAGGAGATGAGTAATAACAGGTGACATATCACTTTTCCTGACATGTAGGAATAGAGCAAATATTGTAAGTGCATATAAACAAATTGTGAACTATGGTTAAACACACTCTTACTCTTTATGCTTTAAAAATATATGTCAAAATAATAGTCGTTGTGGGTTGGGATTTTTTTCTTTTCCCCAGGAATCTTTGTAATTTTTTAAGATGTTGCAACAACAACAACAACAAAACCAAACAAAAAAAATCAAAGAGAAAGCAGTATAAGTCCTGGTCCCCTATAAATTAGCCTCTCATTATTGAATTCTCTTGTGAATTTATGGAATATTTGGGCTCACACTGCAACTTATTAGATTGTCCCTCCCATGGATCATGGAGGAACTCAACATTCTTGATAATTCTGCCCTTCTGCCGAATTTTGTAGGTATTATCTGAACACTTCCAAAACTTGTTGGCAGAAACAGTGGACAGCACTGAGACAGCACTGCTAAACAAGGTTTTCCTTACAAAGGAGGTTTTCCTTCAGAACCCACGCGGGAGCACCATGAAAGCGAAACAAGCACAAGTGTCTACTCTGGAGTCCCAAAGGAGGACACTTAGGGCAGGGAGTTCATTGTAAGTCTCAGCACCAAAAATATAATTATGAGGATTTATCCTTGGTGAGTGTCTCATCTCTAGTTAGATTTGTGCCTCCACATTAGACATCTGTTGATACATGATCACATTTTTTCCTAGAACACCCTTGATTTTAAATTATTTATGACCATCTAGTCACTGTTTTTTCCTTTTCCTTTCTGATCTCTGTTAATTATCAGCACCATCCTCATGGACAGATTTCCATCTGAGCTTTTTTTTCAGCAGAGAACATGAAGGAAGTGTAAGTTTGACAAATAATTACGTGGAGATGTAAGAATAAAGGTAAACAGAAAGAGCAAATGTACCTCCACATGGGTACAGAGGAACTGTATCAGTGCTACAGCCAAATTCCTCCTGTCTCTAGAAATTCTTGGATATTGAAAGGAGGGATCCATCAAAAACAGACACATAAACAGTTAATAGGAAATGTAAAAGACCACTTGAGTAAAAATAACAAGATTTAAAAGTCATCACATCTCAAAAAAAACCCCAACCCCTAAGCTGAAAGTTTGAAGAAACAGATGAAATTGGGAAACCAGCAAAGTCCCTCACAATGTACATAATGTAGGAGCAGAATCTTAGTCATCTTCTTCTTTAATATTTGTAAATCAAACCATCAGGGTAGGCTTTGCCAAGCCAAAAATGGAAGAATTATTTTTTTCTATCTATAGTAAGTTCTCCAAAGTAACAAACACAAAAGAATCCTTTATATATACCTAGTGATGTGGTGGAAAATTGCAAATTTAGCAGCAGATGGCAGGAAATGCAATTTGCTGTCTTATCAGGACAATAAAGCTGAAAACAGTTGGGGTAAACCTGTTACAAAGGAAAAAAAGTTGCAAAAGAAAATAGAACAGATCTTCCAGTTCACATTTATAGATTCTATTAAGGACAATCTGTTTTTAATTGGAGAGGGCTCCCTCAGCCTGAAAATGTAGTGTCTAAGAAAGTATTTGCAAGTTATTGTCATGCTGAACACGAGTGCTGCTCATGCACTAAATTAGATTCAGTGCTCAGAGACTCCACAGCTCTGGTAGCAAACCAGGAGAATCATGAGCAGTGTCTGAAACAGCATCTCCACAAATCACTTACCTTGTAGTGGAGCCTGAGGAGAGAAGATGTTTATTTGTGCAGCTGAGCTCAGTCACTGTTGTTCAAAGGCTCTGGAAACTTCCCACACAGGTGGGATCTGTTCAACACAGGCTGGAATGGCCTGAAATTCCCTCTCAGATGGAGGGAGACATGGGAAATTCCTGAGCCACTTGCAGGAACTGGTTGCAGGAAAAGACAAATAAATAAAAGATGACTCCAGGTGCATGCAAACAATACAGGGGTATCCCAGTTTGAGGGGTCACCCCAAATGTTTTCACTTCTAAACTTGGCAGGATTTTCACTTCTAAACTTTGCAGGATTTATCCTCTCTTTGTTTTTGTTGCTGCTGTTTTAAGGTTGATATTTGATGAGGAAAGGAAAGGGAAGGAAAGATGGAATGCAGTGGCAGTTCTGAGCTCACTGTGGTGTGACCTCATATGACCCTTAGAAGGAGCTTAGGGTGTCTGTCCTTGGCAGAGTGTCCTTTGGGGGCAGAAAGTCTCATCCATCAATCATTTCTGAGAAAGATCCCTGCTCAAGGAGAAAAAAGATTGGAACTGTGTCCAGTGTCTGAACCAGTCACTGGCAAAGGAAGAAAAAGTCATCTTTTATCCATCCCCTTCTGTGTGATGTGTGGACAACGTGCTGCTTCCACCCTCCTCCCAAAGAAGAAAGCTGTTCCATAATTGCTCTGGGTCTGGAACCAGAATAGGTTATCTCTCAGCACAATGTAAAGTGACATATTTTCCTCAACATTTGCCAAGCTTCCCTGGAAAAGAAGTTTGTAGACCATCTTTTATGTATTAGTAATAAATCTCCCATTGCTATTTAGAGGAAAACCTGGTCACTGTTATGTACAAGGTGTTCATAATTAGCACTTTGTTTATATCAGATATTGCCACTCTGTGCTCCAGAAGGGATCACACATAAGTAAAAATAAAGAAATAAATATAGAAAACCAACCAACCAAATTAAAATTAGTGAGGAAGAAAATACAAAAGTGCTTTCCCAACTTGCAGAGTTGGTAATTTCCCTGCAGAACAGTAGAGAGTTGAGAAAGGTTATTTTTCTTTTTGGTGCCACAATACTAAAGCCAGGTTTCTGCTTTTGTGTTTTTGATCATCTGTTCTTCCATTTCATCAGAAGAAGCCCCATGTTTCTGTTCCTAATATGAAATTCCCTGTCTCCAAGTCATGGTTTGTGCTTCAGCCCCTCTCCTGCTTCCTGCATGTGAGAACTGCCTTGACTCCAGGATTACCTGGAGCATAAACAACTTGATTTGAGGGTGGGAGATCTCTCTTGCTGCTTTTGAACTCCATCTAATGGCTTTATGTTCTACATGCTTAGCGGCACTAGCTGAATACAAGCTGGCTAAAAACACAGTCATGTTCTTCATGGTTCAGTGTAAAAGAGAAAAATATAGACTACATTTAACAGGTCAAAATTTAAAAAGCCTGTTCAACAACCTTCTCAACAACCATCCTCAGCTTCAGCAGAAACTTTGCAGTAGAAAGGATCAATCAAATTGCAGATGAGGGTGTAGGAAAGCCATGGCCCCCCTTGGGGCTTTGTCCCTCAGCAACCCTGCCCTCCTCTCTTTATAATTTTATTTCTACTCTGATATCATCTTCAGCCAGAAGCTGGGGAACTGTTGCAATCCCCAACCTGAAGGATTTAGCAGGATGCATTGAGGTTTATGCCATGGCTCTTCAGGTTTTCTCCCAATCATTTCTTTCTCAATCATTTCATGCTGGGAAACTAAATGGTCTGTGAGTACGCAACAAACCTTTATTTCTGGAGCTGAGGGTATAGATATTTCATTTGGAGTTCAAGTACCCATATGTGGACAGGGTGTCTGTGCAGCAATTCAGTCCTGTGAGACAAAATAATAGTTGAATATGTTTCCATAGAAACTGAAAACAGCCAGTGGGAACTGCTACAGAGTATTAAAAGAATTCAGTCAAGTTATATTTGAGTAAATAAGGATCACTCGCAATGTGCTACTGGTTACAAGGACAGGTGGTGCTCTTAAAATTACTTTTAAAATTACATCCTTGAGCTGCAGCTTCTGTGGTTTCTCACAGGTTGGTATTAGGTAAGTGATTGATCATGAATGCTCTCAAGTGAAAGGGGTAATTTCTACCAATGCCTTCATTTTTTTGGAGCAAGTCCACACTGAGGTAAATTAAATAGATTAAGGGAGCAATAAGCACTCAGGTAACGGTAATGTTTGACAGAACTATATTGCAATGAGCAGCACTGATTGTAAAACTCCTGCCAGATATAAAGCCAAAGTTAATTTGCTCTCCTTATATCCCATGCAATGTTTGGGTTTTGGTGAGTGAGTGTTTGGCTGTTAAGAGTTAACTTCGAAATGAAAGAGATGAGAAGCATTTGGGCAGGGTCAGCTTTTCTTTCACTTTCTAGTAATGCCAATTCTGGCTGTCAGCAGCCTGGAGAAAAACACTGGATTACATGTGGATTTGGGCTGCTTTGCCAGCAGAGAGTGACTGTGGGGCAGAGGCAAAGGGATCTCTCCCCAAGGTGGGAATGTTTGTGCTGGAGCCCCCTTTGCCTTCCCAGGGCCAAACCTTTGCTGTCCAACAGGAGCTCCACAAACAACAGCAGGCAAGGAATGGGGGGAAAGGCATTAATGCAATGAATCAAAATGCCCCTGTAAATGTCCATATCCACCAAAATCCACGTAAAAGATACTTCCCAAACCCATGCACGTGGATTGTGTGTTGGACCAACAGGAGACATCATGGGTGATGTTTGCCTGGGGGTGTTTTTGTACCTATTCCTTGTTATTCAGTGCCAGGACAGAGGGAATATCGAAGCTCCAGACTTGTCTTTTAGCTGGTGGCTCTGCATTTATCCCCCCACCCAAGTCCTCAACATCCCTCACCACAGCTCCAAAACCCCTGTGAGCTCATCCAACAGCCTATTCCTATTTCTTTTGGCTGGTTTCCACTTAGGTTGGAAACTCTTCAAGGCAAAAACTCTTGTGGCAGTTAGGCTTTTTCCATATGGCTTTTGTTTGTTGTTACTTTTATTATAAATACAACAGAAAGTGCAAAATCATTTGTAGAGTGTTGAGAAAAAGGGATGGAATCCTCTTGGGGACATTTTGGTAGTGCTGTTTCCATGGTAATTAAACACTTGAAAACTATCACTATGGCATGCTTCATGTTTCATGACCTCATTCACAATCTTCCATTGCACCCATCCTTTCTGAGCTTCAAGAGTTTAAAGTGCAAAGATACTGAACTACAGATGTTGTAGAATTTTGTACAAGGTGGTAAAAAAAAAAAAAGAAAAGAGCTCTTTACTCTCATTTCTCTTTCTCCAGTAAAAAAAGTAAATCAGTTTTATCTCATTTATTATTATCATCATCACTCCCCTAATGGTATCATGAGCCCTGTTGCCTTGGTTCAATTACAGCCCCTGAGCCTGGCTGTGGGAGGACTGTTTTTTTCAAGGGATTTTTGTGGCTTTGTTTTTTATTTTCCCCTGGTGGAACATGTGACCTTTCTGGAAGGGACAGATAAACCTTTCAGGGAGTGCCTGGGGGTATTAAGGAGGAGCGTGTACTTTTATATCTATCTGTAGATCTATCTCTATATTTATAAAGGATAATAGAGACCTTGTTCATGATAGAGTTCCTCCAGAGCCTTTGGTAGCCCACTGTGCCTATAATCAAAGACTCTTGGCATAACTATGTTAAGAATGCTAAAGATCTCTTATATTGTTGTAGGCTCTGAAACATGTCACTTCTCAGAAGAATGTGTTCTTTTTTCTTCTCCTACAAGGAAATCTTGTCTGCTCCAATCCACTCTTGGTTATTAATGTCAACTTTTAGGAGTTCTTTGTGATAGACAAGGTCCTTAGATTAATTCCTTCCACTAACAGCATGTTAGTCTTACTAAGGAGGAATTTAAATGGGACTAAAATGTTTGAGAGTTTAGTTTTGGGTTTTATTTTGTTTTGCTTTAAATAATTCTTCCTTAAATAAAAATTGTAAGGTATTAAGGAAGCTGTTCTGCATTTGGAGATTTTCTTTCCACCCTTTAATACTAAGACATATAAAAACAGGTGATATCAAGGAGGGGATTAACTCGTCAGAATGAGATTAACTAGATAAAGAGCATATCAGGAGTAACCTGTTATTTCTTTGCAGTAGAGTTGTCACTGTTGCAGGGGAGGATTTAGAGCTGATATAGTGGCACATATCACAATTACATGTCCTCAGGGTGAAACTCAGGGGGTTCCCAAGGGGTGTGACATGTCCTGGCTCCCACCACCGACATCACCATCACTGGTGACTCCCGTGGGTTATTCTAAACACAGTGACCTGACTAAACTGACAAGTGGCAAGTGCAAAGGTTCCCTCAAACTCCAAGAAGGATTATTAGTCTGAATTGCACATGTAGGTCTTCTTTTCTCAGCAGTCATTCGACAGCTGATTGGGGTGCGATTCATTCTATGAGGTAAAGCACTTTGTATATATTCCAAAATAAATTTGTACATCCTCCCAAGGTGGGACTTTGGTTCCTCACTCTCATATCTCTACTAATCTTTCTTTTATGCAGCTCAACATGGTTCTTTTTTTTATTTTTTTACCCAATATCAGCCTTTCTCTCACCTTTATGTTGCATTTCAAGCTGTGGGTTTGATTGTTTAAGGAAGACAAAAATGCCCAAAGAGATTCAATTACTTGGTATTTGTTTAAAGCGTTATTTTGTCTCCTAATTGATATTATAAAGTCATATATAAAGTATTAAGTCTGTCTTCTAATTTATCTTATAGCCATGCAACATTTGGCTGTGTATATTAATACTTTTCCTGATTATGACTGCTACACAAGTGACATCTTATTACAGGAATTAGGCATTATTAAGTGAAATATATGGGGGTTTTTAAAACAGCAGGATACAGCTTTTCTAGACAGCCCTTAATTCCCCTTCAGAAATTTAAGGGTGTCCTTACAATTTCTTCAAATATATCATGGCAAAAAAACAGACCTCTCTTCTGGAAAGTGTTTTGTGCCCATATTAAAATTTTAAGGGTTTGCTGAAAATTAGTGATTTTTCAGTTATTATAAAATGAGAGGGAAAAAAAGCACACAAATCTCAGAATCTTGTCTTGGTTTGTTTTGTTTAATAAATGATAAATGAGGTATGAATACAGAAGTGAAGTTTGGATTCTTTAATTAAAACCATTATTTTGGACTGGGAAATTTTTGCTTTGGTGTAATAGTTCTGGTTCTACACGGTGGAAGAACACGAGAGATTGTTGCTGTTTATATTAGAGCAGCATGTAAGGGCAGCCACATTTCCAATCCAAATGGGCAAACAGAAGGGAAAAAATGAAGACCATTATCCAAGGAAAGAGGAAGGGTCTGGTCCATAGTCATCATCACACAGAAAGACTGTGAATAAGCCAGGAATAAATCCAGATTTTCTCCACCTCCCTATTTATACCTGTAAAAAAGTTTGCAGAAACACATTATTTATTTATTCATTAAATTAAATAATTTCAGTTACTTGTATCTGGGAATAAGGATGTCTAAAATAGGACTGGAGGTCCTGTCTCAAAACAATGGGAAGCCCTAAAGGTGCTGTATGAGTTTCACCAATGTAACCACGGACTTGCCTTTCTGCTGGTGGCTGTTCATGAGGCTTTGATTTTACCTGGGGGAATGAGGTTTAATTGCAGAAAATCAGGGAATTTATTGCTGATTTTTGCAGCACTGGATCTCTTTCCATATCCCAATTTATCCCTCACCATGATTAGAACTCTGGCTGCTTTTGTCAGCAGAGTGGTTTTTTTGGCATTTTCAGTATTACCTTTTCTCTTGATTTTTAATTATCTGACAAAACATTTGAAAGCTTTAGCTCAGAAAGTATCTCCAGTCTTGGAACTTTCTATTTTATCCTTGTTTGGAATAAAATACACCAAGAATTTGGTTGATGCTTCCAGTTGGTCTTAGTGGCCCTTTACTGACTCCCTTCCTCCTACAGAGCGAACACTGAAATTAGGTTTATTCAGCATATGCAAGAAATCTGATGGAGTCCTCTCCTCATAATTATACTACAATTGTTTCATAGCTATAAGTAAATTAAAATTCCAAGAAATCCCTAAATTGGCGAATTCAATGCTTCCATCTTAAATTGTTCGGTGAAGGATGTTTTCATTCAAAATCCCATTTAATTTGTCTCCTTTTCCTAAGGCAGAGTCTTCCTTGTTACCCTGAACACAGAGCAAAGAGCTGCAAGTGGCCATTGCTCTGCATTAATGTGAACCTCTTTCGGAGCTCGTAAATCCAGCTGGAAGCGAAAGGCTGGGAATAGTGCAGGGAGAGAACCAGGGCAAGGCACAACATCAGCACAGGCTGGGGGATGGATGGATTCATGAGAAATACAGAGAGAGGCTTTTCAAGAAGGTCTGTAGGGATGGGATGCAGAGTAACAGCTCTAAAAATAAAGGAGGTGGATATAGAGTGGACAATCAAGGAAAAATTCCTTTTAGGCTGAGGGTGGGCAGGTCTTGGCACAGGTTGGGCACAGAAGCTGTGGCTGCCCCATCCCTGGGAGTGTCCCAGGCCAGGTTGGATGGGGCTTGGAGCAACCTGGGCTGGTGGGAGGTGTCCCCATCCTTGGGGGAGAGTTGGATTGGATGATCTTCATGTTCCCTTCCACCCTAAGCCACTCTGGGATGGTGTGCAGTTGTGTACAGGGCGTTATCACCCCCTCATTTTACCTCTCCCTGTAAAAGCAGAGGCAGGGNGTAAAATATTTTATAAAATATAAAAAAAAATATATAATCTAAGATACATCTGGAAAATTCCACCTAAATTAATTAATGGATAATCTGTGAGCTAAGCTCAGTTTTTCTCAGTCTAATACTGCAAACACAAGTAACAGATGAGTTGCCCCAAGAAACACACGTGGGCTGGTTTGTTTGGGGTTTTTTGATGAGGTTTTTTGCATGTGTGTGGCATCTTTCTTCCTCCTGTCCATGGAAACTCTTATTTTCCCTAACAGCTCTGGTTCCTTTAATTCTTCATTTGACACCATTAATTAACTGCACAGGTGTTTCCTTTGTCCCTGCTGCACTATGGATCATTATTTAGTAAAAGCTCTCAAAGCTTGTCTCTGATTTGACCCTCTTGAAATAAATAGTTGGTGCTACAAAGCAGGTTATTCCCATTTTGATACAGCACAGTGGTCACTGTGATTAGAGTTGTGCCAAAAAACCACCTTCAAATGTTTTTTCTATCATTATTCTTTGGTGTGTTTGGCAGAAATATTTCATATCAGAAAATCTTTGCTATGAGAATTAAAAAGGTGTAATATTAGCATAGTTAAATCTACAAATATTTGTAAATGAATTCATAACAGACCAACTACAAATACCCCCTGAAATATTAAATATTTTAATGGCAAAATACTGTTTTGCTTGGAATGTCATAAAACTCACAGCAGTTTTTTCTGTGAGGTGTGACAAGTTTCTATCACTTAATATAGGGGCTTAATTTCTCTACTTTTCATAATACAAAGACTACCTGGAATCTGAAAGCAGCATTTATCATTGATTTTAAAATACACAGTACCAGCCTTGAGCGTGGTAGGCAACTCCTGCAGAATGGTGGCGCAAGGGCTCCTTAAATGTGATTATCAGGGGGGAAAAAA
>VXBX01000218.1:435091-466779 GCA_013400415.1 Scytalopus superciliaris | reverse complement strand
TTCCTTGTTACCCTGAACACAGAGCAAAGAGCTGCAAGTGGCCATTGCTCTGCATTAATGTGAACCTCTTTCGGAGCTCGTAAATCCAGCTGGAAGCGAAAGGCTGGGAATAGTGCAGGGAGAGAACCAGGGCAAGGCACAACATCAGCACAGGCTGGGGGATGGATGGATTCATGAGAAATACTGAGAGAGGCTTTTCAAGAAGGTCTGTAGGGATGGGATGCAGAGTAACAGCTCTAAAAATAAAGGAGGTGGATATAGAGTGGACAATCAAGGAAAAATTCCTTTTAGGCTGAGGGTGGGCAGGTCTTGGCACAGGTTGGGCACAGAAGCTGTGGCTGCCCCATCCCTGGGAGTGTCCCAGGCCAGGTTGGATGGGGCTTGGAGCAACCTGGGCTGGTGGGAGGTGTCCCCATCCTTGGGGGAGAGTTGGATTGGATGATCTTCATGTTCCCTTCCACCCTAAGCCACTCTGGGATGGTGTGCAGTTGTGTACAGGGCGTTATCACCCCCTCATTTTACCTCTCCCTGTAAAAGCAGAGGCAGGGGGGATTTATTTTGAGTTTGTCCAATATTTTGATGCTTCCACAATTTTCCTTCACACAAGAAAAAAGGTGATTACATTGCAGTAAACTTGGTTGTTATTTTTCCAATGCCTTAAGGGGGCACATTAATCTGACTGTCATCAAAGCATCTAGTTAAGCCTTGTAATAACTTCATAATTTTTTGTGTAAAATAGTAAAATATTTTATNGACAAGTTTCTATCACTTAATATAGGGGCTTAATTTCTCTACTTTTCATAATACAAAGACTACCTGGAATCTGAAAGCAGCATTTATCATTGATTTTAAAATACACAGTACCAGCCTTGAGCGTGGTAGGCAACTCCTGCAGAATGGTGGCGCAAGGGCTCCTTAAATGTGATTATCAGGGGGGAAAAAAAGTATTTTAGTCCCATAAATCAATGTAGATTCAGTTTAGATTGTGATTTATTCCAGGAGCATAATCCAGGCTCACCTTTCAGGTTCATCCAGTCCCCTTCCTGTAGTACAGGCACCACAGAGCAGCCTCACACTGAGCTGGATGGGGCTTGGAGCAACCTGGGCTAGTGGAAGGTGTCCCTGCCCATGGCAGGGGGTGGAAAGGGATGGGCTTTAAGGTCCCTTCCAACCCAAACCAGTCTGGGATTCCACAATTCTATGACCACTCACCGGTCTTCTGGTTTTACTCTATTCCTGGAAGAAAACTACGTTCTCATAAAGACCATTACCAAATTTAGTAGCAATTACTATTCTTGTTTTGAATGACAGCAGAGAGACAAAGTACTTGGAGTCTGACTTGTCCTTCCTAAGAGGTGATCCCCCAAGATCAAGAGCAGGACATTTTAGAGAAGCCTGTGAGTGCACATGGTGTTGATGTTGCTGCCTTACAGATTTATACTGGACTTGGCCTCCCAAAGAAGGGAAAAGAGGTGATGGGTATTTTACTGCCTATCCACTTCTTGTTAAATTGTCTTCATTTTTTCACTTAGCATCTGCCTCACTGAGTGCTCATCATCTGCTACTGAGCCATCTGATGTACAGCAGATGTTAAGCACTTAGTGAGGCAGAGAAGGAGGTAAAAGTGTCATATCATGATTAAATACTTGCTGCAGCTATTATGTGGGGTGACCATGCTGCTCTGCTCTTACATTTAAAGTTACAGTGCACTGAACAGGAGGAAGCACATATTTGGATTAAGCCTGCAACTGCTATTGCAAAAAGATATTTGTTAAAGTTTTTTCATTGTAAAAAAACCCCCCAAGATAAATATTTTAAATACACTTTAGAATTAAGATTTCTGCTTCTCATTAAGATGCTTCTCATCAGAATCTCAGCCGATGCTGATTGATGCATTAACGTCCATAGGATTATCTGGGGGTTTTTTTAATCATGCTTGTGTAAAATTGAGATTAGATGACAGGCCTTCTTTGCCCTGCAAGCATTGCAGCTGAAAACATGGCACCAGCTGCCTCGTGCAGCCTCTGTGACAGGGGATTTACCCACAGGGGTCTCACCATCCACCAACAGCAGCCTGATCTCCTCGGAGCGGAGCAGGAAAGGGGCTGAATGCAAGGAGTTGTTATTAAACCATAATTAGGTAATTATTTCCAAGAGGACATTTCTGGAATGTTGCCATGCATGAGCAGGGATGTTCATATTGCTGTATTTGATCAAACAAGGTTAATAAGGGGTGAGGGCCATGTTCATCCGCACAGGAGACGTGGTTTGTGTGACTGGGAACTCTTTGCAGCCAAAGGTGAGAGTGAAACCCCAGAATAACTGAGACTCAGTTTAGGGTCTTAACTAAAATGGGTTATGTGGCTCAGTGCTCCTGAGCCAGAGCAGTGGCTTCATGGTCTGTTTCTAATGAAGGCAACAGGTTTTCCACTAACAGGACAATCATTATTCATGTTTTCATAGAAATGCCACCTGGACTTGGCACTTTTTGGAACTTTGTGCTGGTTTTGAAGGGCTGATTTCAATAATTCAATATTACTAAACAAAAGAAGTTTAAAAAAATTCCAAAGAATTTCCAGGGAAATGCAATNCTTTTTGGAACTTTGTGCTGGTTTTGAAGGGCTGATTTCAATAATTCAATATTACTAAACAAACGAAGTTTAAAAAAATTCCAAAGAATTTCCAGGGAAATGCAATTATAATATATAATGTATAATATAATAGATAATAAATATATACTATATACTATATAATAAGATATGTAACATCTCTAATATATAATTTTATAACAACTATCCTATACTTACCAAGTAAGTCAATTAAACTAAAACTTACTTCTACAGTAAAGTTTTGATTTCAAGTGTATGAATCAGCAGAAATAGCTTTTGGTTATAAATTATCAGATAATTTTGCATGCTGGCAAAGGCACAGGTATTTCAAGCACTTGGGTTTGATTTGAAGCTCATGGAAGGGACCAGGAAGATTCCCGATGGTTTCACTTAGTTTGGAAGTCATTTCTATATCTCAGTGTTTGGAAAACTAACTCATAATTTAGCCAGTAAATGTAATTTTCCAAATAAAATAATAGCGTGTGAAGTATCATGAAAAGAGTATTTGGAAGGCTCCTTCAGCCCTCCCTCAGAACCCAAATGTCTTGAATTTATTGACTTCTATAAACAAGCAGCAACTGCTCAAGGTAAGCAGCTTTGGTCACTAGTCAATGTCACTTAATGAGAATATAAAACATTAAAGTAAGCTGAATAAAGGTAAAGGAACACTGGGAATATGTACTGGACATATGTGGTGGGGAATGAACTGCCAAGCCATTCTGAAGGTGCCAAACACAAGGGAATATTGGGAATATTTTCTCCCTTGACCCATTGACTCTGCAGACTTGGTCTTCTCTGCCACAAGACTTAACCTACTAATTACCTGAACTAATTCCCAGGCAAAGGCTGTTTTCCTGAAGCCCAGCATGCCTATTGTTGCTTGCCTCCCTCGCTTCCTTCAGGATTTTTTACTTGCCCACCCTGCAGTCAGGGCAGCCAAGGCTGCCAACAGCTTCCACCTCCTTCCCTACTTATGAGGAGCAGCCCCAGCAGAGCATCCCCCCGTTCAGCTGCCTCAGCTCCTGCATGAAAGTTCTATCCTCACTTCATTTCCTCACTCTTCCTGGATGATCATGTCCTGTTGTGTCACCCCAGCAGTGACATCTCTTCAGGAATGGTTAAGTCCCCTGGGAAGGCCAGCACCTGCTTTCTCCAGCTGTTAAAGGCAGGTTTCATCCACATGGTTTGCAGCAGGTTCTGAGCAGGTCACTCTCCTGCTGGCCTCTCCCTTGGCATGCTGAGCAGTTCACTCCTCATTCAACAGCAAAGTTTAAGTCCTTTAGTCCTTATTTTCATGTGGAGTGCAGGTGTCCCCCTCCCACCTGCTCTCACTGAAGAGTCTCTGTTCATCCACCACATCTCTGGGATCTCAGGGAAGTCACAGCACTGGAACTGTGTTTGGATCTGCCTGTTTCCCACCCACTTGCATCTGTGTCCAGGCACTTGGGGTGGGTCTGTAGGTGTTCCACTTTCACAGAGTGGGTCATAGAGTCACTGAATGGTTTGGCTGGAAGGGAGCTCAAAGCTCACCTCATTCCCACTGGATCATCTAGTTTCAAACCCCACTAGGAAGCATCCTTCCCTTGGTTCCCCAGACCCCGTTTTGACTCCAGTGCAATAAATCAGAAAGTAACAACTTTATGAAGGCTATTGTGAAGCAAGTGGCACAGCCCAGAGATTTACAGGAAAGTAAACAAGCCAGACTTTTCTATCTTACACCCCTCAGCTCCTGGGGCTCGGTATCAAATCTTTAATAAGCACAGAGGGCCATAGAGAGTTAGGAGGAAGCTGTAATGAGAGACCTTGGAAAGGGTGGTTTCCCTCCTCTGGACAAGGACCTTCTCTGTCTTGGTTGCTGTGATGCATCACGGGGCTCACAGCAATGGGATGGACCGTGAGGGGGACAGCCTGGCTGGAGAGCTCCTCCCAGGGTGGGCAGCACAGTGGGGAAGCTCAGGAGGGGCAGGTTGATGGCAAAACATCCTAGGCAAAGTGCACAAGAACTTCCCATTCCACCTGGGAGAGCAAGAGCTTCGAGTCTTCTCGGTTTTGGAGTAACTGGTATATTGTGTCATTGGCCTTTCTTGTAGAATTGTGATTTTTCAGTCAGGAAATGAAGGGATAAACTTACCAAAATACAAAAATGCTGTCTTTCAAATGAGCACAAAGAAGAATGCTGGTAAGGCATTCAAGTTCTGGATGTTACTATATTTACTTTTCCTTCTAGAAAATACCTGGTGACTATATGCATATAAACACCCAACCCTAAACAACCAAGATTCCTTCCCCAACCAAAAAAAGGGCAAAAAATAAAAAGAATAAAAAAAGTCACCAGACTAAACAATGATGTAATTTTATTTGATTTTATTTTCATGTTTCTAGAGAATTTCTAGAGAATCAGACTTTGAGACACCACAGATTTTTAGTTTTAGCATTGATTTGAAAGTCAGGAAAAAAGAAGAAGAACAATAAAAAAAAGGTTTCTCCTTGAGACAAATTCAGATGTGACTTAAAAAGTAAGTCAGCAGTAAATGAGGCTCTTGCCTTTTCTCTCTGAAACAATGCACTGAAAAGGGAAGAAACTGTACAACCATCATCATTCATGTGGCAACAATAGATCTGACTGCAGCAGACAAAACAAGTTCTTTAAAGTGTGCATTGCTGGGAATAATAAGAAGTGAAAAATGCAAAGAAAGGAGATAATTCTTCTGACTATTTCCATGTAACTCTGCTCTTCCCATTGTCTTTCTTCTAGTGGCTGTGCCTCATCTGCCTAAACTGTTGGTTTCAGTCTGTTTTCCCAGTGGGTTGCAGGACATTAACTGTGGCTTCTTGTGAAATCAAAATGAGATGCCAAAAGGAACATGAAAGTGATCTTTTAATTTTGTCTCCAAAGATGCAAAGTAAACACAGCATGCTCATGCATGGCTTCCTGTGGAGATATTGTAGTGCTGGAAGTCATCTGAAGAATGAAGAGTCAATCTATTTTAGAGGGGTGCAGGGTTCCTGTTTGCTATTCCAGGAAAGCATTTTGGTTCACTGTCTGTGAATCAATGCAGCTCCAGCCAGTAACAAAAAAATCTGCCTAATAAACTGGAGGGACAGTGCAGTTGCAGACACTTAGACACAGACAAAGCACCTGTCTGGCCAAACAGAACGAGGGAAAATTATCTCAGCTGTGTAGGATTTCAAGAACCCAATCTGAAGACAATTACAGAGAAATGGCTCTCTGTCAGTCTGCCTTGACAGAGGTACAGAGAGAGAAAATGCACGAACCAAATGTTCCTGTCGTGCCTGTGGGTTTATAAGGAAACTTTTCTTTTGTGATTTTGCATTGTTAAGAGGCAATTTATCCATGGATTTATCTGACAGCAGATGCTGTTGCCTGACTACAGCGCCTTAATCTGATACTAAAAACAGCTTTATTTTTCTCTTTCTGATAAAATACAGCAAAGTTGTGTTTGTTGCGTGCAGGTCTTTGTGCTAAATCCCCCCCCCGCCCCTTCTTTTCCCGTTGCAGATCTTCCAACTATTGGCTCAACCGCATCCAGTCCTTTCTCTACTGCAACGAGAACGGGCTCCTGGGGAGCTTCTCCGAGGAGACTCACACGTGCACGTGCCCCAACGACCAGGTGGCCTGCCATGGGTTCCTTCCCTGCACCGTGGGGGACGGCCCAGCCTGCCTGAGCTGCGCCCCCGACAACCGCACACGCTGCGGCAGCTGCAACGCCGGCTACATGCTGAGCCAGGGGCTGTGCAAGCCGGAGGTGGCCGACTCCACCGAGCACTACATCGGCTTCGAGACGGACCTGCAGGACCTGGAGATGAAGTATTTGCTGCAGAAGACAGACAGGAGGATTGAGGTCCACGCCATCTTCATCAGCAACGACATGCGCCTCAACAGCTGGTTCGACCCCTCGTGGCGCAAGAGGATGCTCCTCACGCTCAAGAGTAACAAGTACAAGTCCAGCCTGGTCCATATGATACTGGGCCTCTCTCTTCAAATTTGCCTGACTAAGAACAGCACCTTGGAGCCCGTGCTTGCTGTTTATGTCAACCCTTTCGGAGGCAGCCACTCTGAGAGCTGGTTTATGCCTGTGAATGAGAACAATTTCCCAGACTGGGAGCGGACTAAGCTGGACTTACCCCTTCAGTGTTATAACTGGACGCTGACTCTGGGCAACAAGTGGAAGACGTTTTTTGAAACCGTCCACATCTATCTGAGGAGCCGAATCAAGTCAAACGGTCCCAACGGCAACGAGAGCATCTACTACGAACCCCTGGAGTTTATCGATCCCTCGAGGAATCTGGGCTACATGAAAATCAACAACATCCAAGTGTTTGGCTACAGCATGCACTTCGACCCAGAGGCAATCCGAGACTTGATTTTGCAGCTGGACTACCCCTACACTCAGGGATCACAGGACTCGGCACTTTTGCAGTTGTTGGAGATCCGGGATCGTGTAAATAAACTCTCTCCGCCCGGCCAGCGTCGTCTAGACCTCTTCTCTTGCTTGCTCCGTCATAGACTCAAACTGTCTACCAGTGAAGTGGTGAGGATCCAATCTGCTTTGCAGGCCTTTAATGCCAAATTGCCAAACACAGTGGATTATGACACAACCAAATTATGTAGTTAACCATAAATGTGAAGCACAACACAAAACCTTGAAGGAGTTTTTACAGTGCTTTTGTGGAACAGTTTATGTTTGGAAGAGTAAATTTAAATTGTCTTTTCAATATCTGTCTTATATCAGTCAATACTGTTGGATGGCAATTTACACACATGAACTTGCTGACAATGAATATATTATACCTGCAGTTTTGGTTTATGAATGAAATAAATACTGACACCAGTCTAGAAGACATTCTACTTTTTACAATAAATTTCATTTGTAATTTTATATGTTCCGTGGCAATGCTTTTGTGCATTACATCCTCTAGAGGGAACATAGAAGGATACCAATAAAATTTTGTAGCTGAGCAGTTATTACAAAGAAACGCTGTGGGATTCTTTTTTCTTGCACAAAAGTTGTAAGATTGATACACTTTTGTGTGTGTTGAGCACAGCAGGGGGAGGCAAAGAGGAGAGGGTGACTCCAGATTTTAACAGAAGCTGCAGGAAAGTCAAAGCCATAGAGTATTTTATTTTTTAAAGTGTGCATCTACCAAAAGAATTGAGCACGTGAACGCATTGGCTCCTCCAAAATTCACACACCAGAATACTCACAATTACCTATTTTGAACTGCTGACTTAAATGCAATCCACTCTGTTCACATTCAAATTAATTTTAAACATTTCCCTGACAATGCAGGTGTTCAGTAGGTGGATATATTTTTTCATTGGTACAGATAATGTACTTTCAGTGCAACATTTTAAAGAACATGCCCATTTACACATACGTGGCAGCTATTGAAATCTAGTTTATAAAGATGAAAGTGCAAATAAATGTAATTTTCAAGTAATGAGATTAATTCAGTGTGCATGTCTGTGGGTCAGAATCAGGTTCATTGATATTTTACACATCCCAGCAGAGAAAAAAACCCCCATCTAAGACAGCAGAACTTGGGACTCCCAAGATGCCCTTGGAAGAGAATAGAACTAATGGCAGTTAGTAAATACATGGAAAAGTGAAGGAAATCATATAATCATACATTCAGTCTGAGTCTGTGTCATACATTTAAAAGTCAATTTGTATTTTTTAAATAGGAAAGAATTGCATATGAAATTACTGTTTTATGAGCAAGCACAGAAAGAAAAAAAAAAGTATTTAGTTCGTACACAATTTTAATTCAACTAGACATCAATTAATTTCAATTAAATTCAATTCTATTAATTCAATTGGTTATATTACAATTTAATTTGAACTGTAGCCTGATCTGAATTTGAGGCACACTCCTCACTTCTGGCTAGACCACAGCAAGACTTCATAAGGGAATGTAAGCAAATTAAAATACAAGGGCAGAAATGCTTTAGAAAGTCACTGCCAGGGGAAATCTTCTCATCTTTAGTGATTCCTGTGTCTCCTGACTTAACCAAATATTTAGAAGGATTATTATTTCACCACCACCCATTTAGATAATTCCTCAGACCTTTTAAGTTCCCAGAACTAAAATTGGTATTACTGTCTTTTGGCAATCAACTTCTAGATGAAATCCTGTTTGTTTCCTACTTACAGCTTTCTGTGGCTGATAAATAATGTATCTCACCCCCTCATCTTTGTGTCCAAATTTTGGCCTGCCCTTGCCTTGGTAAGACTTTCCCAGCTGAGATTCTCACTGTTTTCATCTTCAAGTCTTTCCTTTGCTGTGTCTTTGCCAGCTGTAGTAACTTATAAAATTAGATAGTTGGGTTTTACCACTCAGGTCCTTGTGTAGTCTATTTAAAGAAATTAAAAACTCTGTTATAAAATCAACAAAAAGGAAAAAAAAATCCTCGTCTGCTTATAGAAAGTAAAAGTTCCAATAGAAATGTGGGACAAGGCTAATCCTTCACTAAGGAAAAGTACTAATTGTCACAGTAAATTGATCTGAGGGGTTTGCCCGCCCCTCTCATGCTCCTTCCTGAAATAGTTCCTCAATGATTGTTTTTCTTTCTGGGTTGAATTTTGGAACCTGCAGGATCATGGAGTGGGGAGAGTTTCTATTTCCCCAGAACCAGATTCCATAAAGATAAGTGTAATAGGAAAAAAAAACCCAAGTGAACAGTGAGAACAAATAAGTCACAGGTTTATCTGGTTCTGAAGTACAAACAGGAGACAATAATAATTCCCTTTTGACATTTTTTTTCCAATTGAAATCTTTCTATGTTCTCAAAAATCAACTTCAGAGGGTGTAAAAGAAAGAGCAGTCTGGATAAGTCAAAATAGGCAATGACTTGATCCATAAGAATGTTTTATAATAAGATATGAACCCAAAGGCAGGGAAGAAAGAAGCTGTGGCTACATCAGTGTACACTCCTTTCCCTCTGGGCTTTGCAGGTGATATTTACTGTGTGCTCTTCATCAGACTCTGGCTCTTTTCTATCCCTGCCCATTTCCATTTGCATTCACAATGTTGTTACCCCCTGCCATCATCAACTGAAAAAAACCTAAGGAAATTACAGTAGTAGAGAATCCCAGAATCCCAGACTGGTTTGGATTGGAAGTGACATTAAAGCCCATCCAGAGCCACCCCCTGCCATGGGCAGGGACATTTTCCACTATCCCAGGTTGCTCCAAGCCCCATCCAGCCTGGCCTTGGGCACTCCCAGGGCTGGGGCAGCCACAGCTTTTCTGCCCAACCTGTGCCAGGGCCTGCCCACCCTCCCAGCCAGGAATTCCTTCCCAATATCCCATCTAACCCTGCCCTCCTTCAGTTTCAAGGCATTGCCCTTTGTCCTGTCACTGCTTTTGTACCATCCCACGGAATGGTACCATGGCAACCTCCAACTGTATTCAGGACAAACTTTAATGACCATAGTTATGATAACCAGGTATTTATTAATTATAACACACTCGCCATGCTGCTTGAGTGAAGGTGTATCTGATCCAAAACTCTTACAACACTATTTTCCAAGCAAATGCAACTCAGATCATGTCTGAAGTTTGGGGGCAAAATCAATGTCTCACAAGTTCTATTGTGGGAAGAGACTGCAATGAGGATGGGGTATCTTTTCACTACCTGGGAACCAGGATTAGCTTTCCCAGACTGATCTAAATATCTGGGTGACAAAATTCAGGATACAGGGGCTGAGTTGAATCATACTAAAAACATAGTAAAGATGAATAATCTTTGATTTGTCTCATTTCTTACTAAAAAAAATACTGGCAGGAAGACAATGTGTTCAAATTCTAGTGACTGAAGGTGGAGAGAGATGTAGTTGCATTTCAGGATGTTTCTTCCCACAGTTTGAGAGAGAACCTTTGTTTCCAAAGGTATCCATATGCTGCCTGTCTTGGGAAAGAGCTTATTTGGCAGATAATTCTAGTCAGCAAAGACACAAAAGCCGAGAAAAGTCAGGTTTTTTTCCCAGGCTGAGTAAGCAGCTCGTGCAGGAGAGAGGATGGAGACAGGAAGGAGGGTGCTGCACCTGGCTTGGAAACAGAGCACTTATTCAAGCACAAAACAGCCCAGAGCACCGAGGCAGGAGAGTGACCAACACTCCCATCACTGCTCTGCTGAGCTGCATCAAACTTTGAGACAGCAAATGGGTCCATGAGAGGGGGTGAAGGAGCATCCTTTTATAATCCAGCAGCTGTTGGTTCTTTGGCAGAATCCAGCATAGTCACCCTTAAGAACAGCAGCACAGCCTGGGTGGGGCAGCCAGGGCTCCTGCCAAGATAGTTGGAGTGCAAGGGGGAAATCAGGGAAAGTGGAGAGAGAAAAGGAATCAGAAAGTCATTTTACTTTGCTTTTAAACAAGGAAGAGAGCCCATGTGCCCCACTGCAGTTAAAATCAGGATCTCCCTGGGTGTGGAAGGAATTTGGTACCCAGGAATGTCGTGGCTCCTCTGTAAGGAGAGGCAGCAAGGAGAGACTTTGGCAGCAGGGCTGGGGCACTGTTTGGCTGACACACACAGCTCAGTGGGACCCAGCAGGGCCACTTTAGGGGCTGCAGGGCTGGCTTTGGGTCTATTCACTCAGCTTCATATTCTAAGGCACAAAATCTGTTCCAGAGGTAGCACATAACTAACAGTCCTCTGCATACAGAGCATGGAGCAACCTGGGTCACCGTGCATGAAGTGCCAACTTCTCCCTGTGGCACAGGAGTGCAGGGGTTTCCCAACCCTTCTGGCAGCTGCAGATGACACTGCTTTGGGAGCAAGTGCACGAGGAAGAGCAGGAGTCACGATTTCATTCCTTCCTTGCCAAACCAGGAACATTAAGCTGTGAGTTATGACTAAGGAAACCAGTTTTACCTCCCAGAAACTGTGCAAAGCTTTCCTTGCCTGCTGGGTGGTGACGTGCATCTGAAAACATCAGCATGTTCTTGTTGACACACTCACATATCCCTCTGTTTTATGGAACATTTCAGTCCGACACTTGCATATGTGAAAGAGAAGCACAAGGAATGACAACGTTGGCAGCACCAGGTGGTGCAGGATTGTCTTCCCTCTGGACACACAGCACTGGGTGTTGAATGTCTGTGTGATCTCCTCTTGAACACACAGCAAACACTTTAAAACCACCTGAGAGGCAGAGATAGCTTTGCTCTGAAAACAGTGCTCCCCCCAGGAGGACGAATCCAGAGCGTGACCACCTTTTAAACACATTACAGGAGCTTTCTTGTTTTAGATAAAGTATTAGTGCTGTTTCTCAGCTGACATGAAAGGAAAAAGGGAAACAGAGGAGTAAAACAAAACCAAGTGTGTACATATCAAACCACAATTCTTTGGTGGGGAAAGAGGGAGAACAAAGTGGCTTTGAAGCCCTCTGGGATCCCATCCCAGCTGCAAAACTCACTGTAAGAACACTTAGGTAGGACAGGAGCAAACACAGCAGAACACCAAAAATAGAGATCAGGCACAGTCACTGAGCACGAGTGTGAGAGAAGAGAATTGACTGTAGCTAGTTTTGGACACACAGCATTTTGGTTTACATCTTTCACCCTCTCTTAGCAGGGAGGAAACTTTAAGCATTAAATGTGTGTAAGAGAACAGCAAGAAATGGTTAATAATATAAATGCTTCTTTCATCTGTCCTTTTCATTGAGGCCCCTCATCTCCCCTCAGTTATTCAGTTTGCCAGTTATGTATTAGGGCATAACTCCTTTGCCACCAAAATGAAGGCATTGTGTGTTGTGTGAGTGAAATGTCCAGATAATTTTAAATAACTATTTGTCTTGCATATAATTATAAATCTTCCAAGTAAGTCCCTGCTCACCATTAAACAAAACGAAAAAAAACAACAAAAAACCCCCACAAAAAACCTCAAGCCCCCAACCTAATAAAGAGTATTTCAAGAAGGAGAATATGGTATATTATATATACATCTTGCTCAATGAATAAATTAATTTAACCTGTTCTGTTTGCAGAAGCTGAAAGTGGTTCATAATCTATTCCAAGAGCATAAGAAATTTATCCCATTGTTTAGTAACAACAGAAATTGTTTTGGTGTCTACAATTGTGCCTTTAAAAGACATGTTATAGATTACACAGTAATTCTACAGTGTATCAGCTCTCTGAATTTTTATTTATTTATTCTTTAAACTTGTTTTGTACCACTGACTTTCTATGAATTTAATTCCTCTGTTGCTGTCCAGTGTTTAAGATTTCCCTACCAGCATCAGTATTTTTTGAAGGGACTGGTTTGACAGCTTGAGATGTGCAAGTTCTTGTTTAACAGCAGGACATCAGAGAGCATCACAGCTACCTTTTTAATATTTAGATGTATGGAGTTAAGAAGAGGACTGAGCTGCTAAGCATTTTAAAATGCTGACTTGTCAACACAAAATAGAAAATGGAAATTCTTAGCTATAAATTTGATCTGGACTGCAAACATTAAAGTCTCTAGTCAATCAGAATTTAGTTATAAACATGTAAAACTGCCAAGCATTTATTTTCATACATAATTTCTCAGCTTTAACAGACTCAGAGAGCAAAGTGAACAGATGAACTGACTGAGATTGAAAACATCAGTGTTATTTCTAATAAGCCTTGGGTTAAATGGAATATATTGATGACAATTTTTTTCCATCATCAGAAAAGGCAATGTAATATCCCTGTCATATACTCTGATTAGAATAAACTGGAGCAGCTCTATCACTTCAGTTCAAGCCACATATATATGGCTTTTTTTATGTGATTATTTACTAAAGTAGCTGGGTTACACACACACACACTTCTTCATTGAACTTGCCCAGTTACTTTTATTCTTTTAGGAAGTGAGTTTCAGTGTCTTTGATAGAGTTGGGAAAAGCTATTATATGAAGAACTGGGAATCACTGAGCAGTAATCCCCCTGCGAGGCCGGATATTTGACTTTCAGGTTAATAGATGTCATTTCCACCTAAGCACTTTGGGAACAAGCAATTCCTGAGCAGCTCAAGTTGCTCTTTGTCCCACTGGGAGGAAGCAGGTACCACACCTTTCAGGTGGCTGAAGCCATCCCTGCTCACATGGACTTTTCATCTGGGGAAAACTGCAGCATCTGTAATGAAAGGTTTAAGGCAGGAGCTTCTTCTGTTTGTAATAAGGCTCTGAAGGGCAATTCAGACACCTGTCCATCAGCTAGCCAAAGATCCAAGGTTCCTAACCTTGACCAGATGTGTAATGTTGGGCAGTGGGAATATTCAACACGTGCAGAAAAATGGGCAGAAGCACTTAAGGGTGTTGTGGCCACTTCTGGTGAGCCTGGGGCTACTTTCTAGGAAAAAAAAGTCTGCAATATACCTAAGTCATTAGGGGGAGAAAAAGCAAAAAAAGGGAAATAAGGAAAAAGAAAAAAAAAAAAGAAAATAACACCAGTCATATAGATATTAAAAAACCCCTCAACTATTAAAAAAAAAATAGGAAGAAGTGATTGACAGCCACATTTGGCCACTGCATTAAATCCTAGAATGGTTTGGGTTGGAAGGAACCTTAAAGCTCATCTCATTTCCCCCCCTTGCCATGGGCAGGGATACCTTCCACTAGCCCAGGTTGTTCCAAGCCCTGCCCAATCTGGCCTTGGACACTCCCAGGGATGGGGCAGCCACAGCTTCTCTGCCCAACCTGTGCCAGGGCCTGCCCACCCTCACAGGGAAGGGTTTCTTCCTGACATCTAATCTTTCTTCTCTTTCACTTTAAAACCATTCCCCCTTGTCCTGTCATGATCCGCCCTTGTAAAAAGTCATTCTCCCTCTCTTTTATAAGCCCCTTTAGGCACTGGAAGGGGCTCTAAGGTCTCTCTTTCAGTTTAAATCTCTTCCCCCTTGTCCCATCACTCCAGTTCCTGATGAGCAGCCCCTCTCTGGTTTCCCTGTATCCCCTGCAGACCCTGGAAGGGGCTCTGAGGTCTCCCCATAACCTTCTCCTCTCCAGGCTGAACAGCCCCAGCTCTCCCAGCCTGTCTCCATAGGGAGCTGCTCCAGTTCCCTCAGCAACTTGGTGGCCACCTCTGGGCTTGCCCCAACATTTCCATGTCCTCCTGATGTTGGGGGCACCAGAAGTACACCCAGTGACCCAGGTGGGGTCTCAGCAGAGCAGGGCAGAGGGGCAGAATCCCCTCCCTCAACCTGCTGGCCACACTCCTTTGGATGCAGCCCAGGATCCCATTGGCTTTCAGGGCTGTGACAGCTCACTGCTGGCTCAGGGTGAGCTCTTCATCACCCATCACCTCCAAGTCCTTCTCCTTGGGCTGCTCAATCCTGTCTCCATCCAACTTGTGGGTGTGTCTGGGATTGCCCTGCCCTGCACTTTGCTGAACCTCCTGAGGTTCACACAGCTCTCCGGCCTGTCCAAGTCCCTCTGGATCCATCCCTTCCCTCCAGCTGTGACTGCACCACCCAGCTTGGTGTGCTGAGGGTGCCTCAATCCCACTGCCCACATCAGTAAGGATGTTGAATTGAATCCTCCAGGAGGGTTCCTTAGTCAGTGTATTGAAATTCAGCAAGGTGTGATGCAGCTCACTGTGCACACTGCTGTAGAGTTGGAGCTCAAGGAAATATTTTTAACACATTAGGAGAAAATGTAAAATCCTCTTATGAAATATGATGTTTGGATATATAACTGAGTTTCCCCTGGTAAGTTCTGGGAAATTTCCCTAAATCAAATTAAACTCAGGGAGCTCAACTGGCCTCATAAATCACTTGTCTGAACTAGGCATGCTTCAAGTGCTGCACGTCCCAGTCAGGGAGCACGACCATAAATTTGATGACACAAAATGAGCCTGTTAGGCCTGGATAAAACTGTGAATAGGCACATTTTATACCTTGTCTAGACAACTACAAATGAGGCTTGTGTTTGTAAAATGCTGGGTGAAGTGTCCACATGTGCAGCTACGGCCCCACTGTATCTTTTTCAAAGTAATGAAAAGTTTTCTGCTCGAAGAATTTTGGAGGCGATTCCAACATTCTAATTTGCAAATGCTCAAATGGATACCAGTTCTTGGATATCTGCTTCTCCAATGTCTGTGCTATGAGGCAGTAGGGAAATAAACAGGGAAAACACTAAGATTAGCACAAAGATGGTTAAGGAACTGGAGCATCTCTCAAGAGGAGAGACTGTGGGAGCTGGGCCTGGTTAGTCTGGAGAAAACTGAGAGGGGATCCCAAAAATCCACACAAATATCTCAAAGGTGAGTGTCCAGAGGATGGTGCCAGACTCTTCTAAGTGGTGTCCAGTGACAGGACAAGGAGCAATGGGCATAAACTAAAACAGAAGAGCTTTCATCTCAACATGGGGAAGAACTTCTTTCCATGGAGGTGGCAGAGCTCTGGAACAGCTGCACAGGGAGGGTGTGGAGTCTCCCTCTCTGGGGACATTCCAAACCCACCGGGACACAATCCTGTGTCACCTGATCCAGGTGACCCTGCCAGGGCAAGGGGGTTGGACTGGATGATTTCCAGGGGGCCCTTCCAGCCCCAACTATTCTTTTATTCTCTGAATGAAGCCCCCTCAGCTTTAGGAGTTTAGTCCCGGGGTAAGAATGAGACTTTCTTTCTTCTTTAAAAAATATCATTAATTCACAATGTAAAGCTCCAGTATATGACTGTGCAAGAGTTAATATAAAAGAGACAGGCTGGGAGAGCTGGGGGGGCTCACCTGGAGAAGGGAAGGCTCCAGGGAGAGCTGAGAGCCCCTGGCAGTGCCTAAAGGGGCTCCAGGAGAGCTGGAGAGGGACTGGGGACAAGGGATGGAGGGACAGGACAAGGGGAATGGCTTTCCGCAGCCAGAGGGCAGGGATAGATGGGATATTGGGAAGGAATCCTTCCCTGTAAGGGTGGGCAGGCCCTGGCACAGGTTGGGCAGAGAAGCTGTGGCTGCCCCATCCCTGGGAGTGTCCAAGGCCAGGTTGGACAGGGCTTGGAGCAACCTGGGCTGGTGGGAGGTGTCCCTGCCCATGGCAGGGGGTGCCACTGGATGGGCTTTAAGGTCCCTCCCAACCCAAACTATTCTGTGATCCAGGGATTCTACAATCAACTGGATTCAGTGGAAGTTGTCTGTGACCAGCTCCAAGTGCTGGGGAAGCAGCAATGGCACTTGCCAGGGAATTGAGCTTTCCTTGGGAGGTGTTTGAAGAATTCATGGCCTTGCAAGTGAGAAACTGCTGGTGGGCGAAAACACCCTTGCCTGGCTTATAGTTAGGCCTTACCTGGGCCTGTGTGAATATGAGAAAGCCTTGATGTTAAAGAGACACACACACACAAAGACAGAGATTTGTCTCCCTCCTCCTGCCAGAAAAAAGCCTTGCTGAAAACTATGACTTCTCCAAAGAACTTCATTACTGAGACATCTCCACTGGAAAGGGTCGGGAAAAGACAGCCCATGGCAATTATTAGTTGCTTCTGTCATCATTCCAAATCTTGTTACAGGCAACAATGAAACACACATTAAAGCAAAGAATTAGTTATCAGCGTGTTTAAAACCTCAGCAGAATAACCAGAGAATTACTATTAGTTCAGATCGAATTATTAGACTAAAAACAAAGAGTAGGATATTATTACACAGAAAATAATAGCAACAACAACAATAATAATAATAGTTAAAGTCATTATCTGGCTTCAGGTAATTGTGTGTGGAGGTACAGCAAGTTATCAGCATCCCAGTTCCTTTGCTGGGAGGAATAGGATGTGATTTCTCCCACCCCCAGGGCCAGGCTTGGTATTCCCACATGATTTCCAGCAAACTGATGTGGCTTCCTCTTCCTTGACAGCTGTGAAGGTTCCTGCTATAGGGGAAGGCCCTGCATGTGGTGCATTTTGCATAAATTAGGTCTTTGGGGTTTGTCCTCTTTGTTACCTCTGATCTACATACAAAGAAATAAAGAAATAAATTACAAAAAATTATATAAAATTATAAAAACCAATAAAAAGTCATAATTATAGGCTGTAACAGGACTTCCAGTGCTACCCTGGCCTACCCTGTTAACCCCAGAGGACACACATTAAAAGCTCAGCGCAGTTTCAGATATTTCAGGGGGGCTCTGATGGCCCAGTTTCCATTTAGAAGGAGTTGGCTTGCCTTTGTTTTCATTTCCAGAGTGCTTCATTAAGTTTACAAATGTTTCATTAAGTTTTATTAAATGCATTAAGCTGAGAGTAAGGAGCTGCACTTTGCACACTGGGTGAGATGGACTCCGTGGAAAAAGCCCATTATCAAGAGTGATCAAGATTGATCTCTGAATGCTTTGGCCAATTTGTGGCTGGTTTTTACTTGCTGCTTATTTAAGGGAATGAACCATTTGAATGAAAATAAATCATCATTTTGATTAACTGTTTTCTATCCCTCTTGCTTTATTTTTATGTATTTTTTTTTTAAATCTCCCAGTGCAGATGTCTGTTCTATTAGCAGGCAGGCTAGACTGACTCCTTTAGGAAGCACTGATGTTTTGCCAGCTCAGGGATTTTACTGGAAGTCTGGTGATACTGGATTTATGTTTGAAAGCCTGGGTCTTGGAAAGCTGTCATTAAGAGCCTTCATTATGCACACACAAAACATTTCTCATGCTCAAGGGCTCGAAATGATGGGCGATATAATGGGAATGTGGTGGGGAAGAGGCTTCCAGATGGCATGTTCCATACCAGGCTTGAGCTCAAAGTAAAATCCCAAGATTTTCAAGCTGCCAAAGCCATCAAAGTTCCTGGCATATAAACCATTTGAGGGGAAGACAAAAAGCTTCTCACTGTCCTTGCTCTGAGTACGACTGGTATCTGTGGGTGAAACTCCCTGGCTGGAAAAATCCAAACCAACACACTAAACAAGTCCAAGTCCGAATTTACAAAGCAGTCTCATGCTTTACAAGCCAGACTCCAAGGATTAAATGCCTGTTGTTTTTCTTATTATGCTAATTATGTGTAATTTATGCTAATATACTTTTCTGATTACTGGTGGGGTTTTTTTACTTGCAAGCTCACAATTAATCAAAACCCTCTTTCTATCCTTGGCTGAACTTGAAATTTTATACTCAAAAAGTTGTACCCTCTACAATGTCTTGGCTCCTCAAGAAGACACTTGTTTTGGAGAAGAGTAAACTCTTTGCCCAACCTTTTTGTCTTAGTTCATCTATACTTTGTGCTAATTGGATCAGAGCTTCAGAAGGGAGGAGGAGGTCTGGGAGCTGGCAATGGAAGGGTGAAGCTGAGCCTGGAAAAAGGGAGGGAGGGATGGAGTGGGGTGGAAGCTGTTATTTGGATTTATCTTTGTTTTGTACTATCCAACTCTGGTTTTAATTGGCAATAAATAATTAGTTTCCCACTAAGTTTTGAAAGGTTTTAAAGGAGTTTTCAAATCAGGAAATCCAAGCCCTGACTGCAGGACAGAGAACAAAGATCTGGGATCACCTGTGTTTAATAAGTCAAGTTATAACTATTCAGCATGTTGCTTTGACAGAAAACTTAATGCTGGTCACAGAATCACAGAATACTGCAATCATTTAGGTTGGGAAATACCCATTTCTTAAATCTCACAGTCAAATAAGTCTACAGGCAGCATGGACATCCCATGTGTGAGAGCTTTTCCAATGGGAATGTGCGTGAGCAAAGGGAAGGGTGAAATAACTCCAGAGCCCAGGCAGAGCTTCCTCACAAAGACAGGCTCTTCGTGTTCCACAGGGAATTAAGGTCAGAGAATCTCAGGGCAGGACTTGCCTGGGCACTTGGCATCCAGTTGGGCACTGTGGTGAAGCTGTCCCTTGCATTGCTTTCAACTATTGTGGGTAAGAAGTTATACTGGTTATACTGGGAGTAGTGGTGGCTTGCCAAGAGATAAACAGCAATGTGGGCAGAGCTCAGCTGTCCCTCCCCTTTTTAACCACTGATATGACACATACATTTATATATCAACATAGCAAAGCCCATTTGTCATGTAGAACATATGGTTTCTAGATTGTTACATACACACATATACATATATAACTAATTTACATTGAAAGGATCAACACTACAATCAGCAATAAAGACTTTTGGGGTCTTTTTGCAAAGCTTATAAACATGTCTGCAGCACGAGAGTTTGTTTGAAAACACCGAGAGCACCTTACACAGTGCACATATATCTCTAATGCCAGAATGACACACTTGCCAGTTGCATAAGATAGAAAACATATGGTTCTCAATATATAAAATAACTACACCTCTCCTATCCTGTACCTCACATCTTACACCTTGCATCCTATTGCTAATTTAAGATATATCTCTCCCCAGGTTGCTGACACGTGAGCTAAATGGAAGGTATTAAATCAGAACTTTTCAATTGACTTTTTGTGAGACATTCATCCTTGGATGAACACATTTTTAACTCACAGAACCCTGTAGGGAGCTGACATTAGGACTGTGAATACCAAGGAATGAACCAGAGACCCCAAATTTCCACCAGGCTCCAATTACACTCAGATCTGAAGGTGTGTAGGAGAGTAAGAGCGTGTCAGATTCACCTGTCCTTGTCAGTGCTGATGTGTTTAAAGGCTCCTGCAAGTTGAACAAACACACACAGTCAGTGCAGTGCTGCTGCAGGCTGTGGGACCTGGGCACTTCCAGGCTTTCACAGGGACTACATTCAAATTCAGAGGGAGAGTCTCTCACTTTCCTCTTCCTCTATGAATCACTAAGCACCATTTGAGCCTGCAAGTCTTGCTTGAAAGACTCCACATTAATTACTCCTCATCAGCCTTAAATATGGTGACAGCTCCTGTTGGCAGCACTGTTTATTTTGTGACCACCTTTTCAGCTCTGCTGTCAAATGGAGAGTTTTTTTCTCATTCCCAAGAAAACAACCTTTCTCTGTGACCAGCTGCCGAGAACAAATCTCCTCTCCCTCCCGTATCCAACCCTGAATATGCCATCCTCATTTCCTTGCCAGTGAAATTCTGCCCTTAGAAACAGGAGGCAGGCTGGAGTTAGAGAGATAAAATTTTAGGCTTCTCAAAGGAGAAAGGGTCTATACTGCTCCTCTGGTTTTCCTCTTGCCAAGTATTGTCATGCAATTGTCCAAAAGTTCTTCATTTTCTGTGACTGTGTGAGTTTTCTCTCCCTACAGAGATATTTCTTATTGTAATGGTTTGTGTGGAACTCTCTCTACCAGCCTACTCAGTGTGAAAATCCTTTCTGATGGAGGTGATATTCAGTAATTCCTTATTATTTCTTGAGCAAACAAAGACTGAAAGAACAGTGCCTGGAAAGCCATAAAACAAAACATCTTTTACCATCTTTTTCTCATTAAAACAATTTAAACTCTCCCAATATTCAAATAAAAAAATCCCAACCCCTAACAATATTAGCTGAAGAAGAAGAGCAAATACTTACAAATATTACCTAAGGCAATTTCTAGATTTCTGTAAGATATAAAAGTTCCTGCATTAGAAATCTCTTAGGATTATTCTTCACACAGGACCACTCTTAGCCCTTAAAATATGAGTATGGATGACAGCAGTTTGTAACACTTTCCAACTGAGCAAAATTCATTCAGGAAGAAAAAGTCAACTTAATTCCTGGTGTTTCTAATATAGCTGGTTTTCCTGCTCTGAGATCCATCAAAGGGCTTCATCCCAAATATAATGTGGGGTAATTACTGCCTGAAGGAAAAAAAACCCCACAACAGTCCCCAAATGAGACACCGCTGAGAGAGAAGAAGCAAAGATTATTAGAGAGCTAACAGTTTTCAGAGACTAGACAGTAGAACCCACAACCACAAAGACAACTTTGTGCAAGTTGTTTCACTCACATGATACAACATGAGTCAGTAAATGAGAGAAGGGAAGGAAGGGAGGAAGGAAAAATCAAAGGAAACTCTTTTAAAGCAAAACAAGGGCATATTAATTCTCTATTCCTGTACTCATTTGCATGGGTACAGTGCCAGATGGGTGAAAACAACATGATCATTTTTATATTTTGAAACCTTAAGCCTCTGTCCTAAACACACTGTGCAATTAAGATCAAACTCGAAGAACTTCCATCGATTCAAACTGCTTTGATTGTTGCATTCAGATGACCAAACAATGACACAGAGATCAGAGTTAAAGGCCAATCATACTGTGAGAAACAAGTGGGACAAGGAAGGATCTTTATAGGACACCAGTGACCATCCTTTTCCATTTTGCTGCCCAGGATTTCAAGCAACTGGAGCAAATAATTTGACATTGTTCTGTTTTTAAGTTTCCTTGCTGTTTCTATCACAGTTTCTGCATTTCATCTTTTCAGTCACTCAGAACTCATTCCTTTGCCCTTGTCCCAAACCTTGGTTAGCACTGTGAGCAGGAAAACCCCAACATGTTGTCATTCCTTGGCAGCAAAAGCAGCAAAGCAAAAGCACTCAGAGGGAGTAACACACCAAGCAGCACAAAACACCCTCATCCTGCAGTGCTTCAGTTTTAATGTGCTTTTACAATGAGAACTGAGAATTTAATTTGGGCTTTACTACAATGCTGCATCATTAACTTCCAAACACCTCTAGAGCTTTTCCATTTCCTTGACTCCATTCTTAAATCTGGAATTAGACTGTGTTAGCCTTTAGTTCAGGTGCAGCATCCACCTCAGTCTTATGCAGCTGTTCTGCTTCTCTTCCTTTACACAAATGATCTATTTCTCCTTCTCTCTTCTTCCTGACTTTTTCTTGACAGTCTGAGATTAAACCATCTGAACTAATCCTTTCTTTCACATCTCAACCATTAACAAAGGACTGCAGGCAGATGATATTCAACAACTATGTGAATTACAGGCATGGTTCATACAGAACAGAAATAGAATTTAGTGATGTTTCCAATTCTTTTCACTTCTACTTTGGGCAAAATTTTGAAACTTAAAAACCTTAAAGCCAAACCAACATCATTTTGAAATTTGATTGGAGAAGTTTGGTTTTCATTTCATCTTCTCCTCCACTAGTTACTTTTACCAGTACTATTACCAGAACCTCATAAAACTTTGAGTGAGAGAGGCTGTCAGAACAGAGAGAACTCCATGAGATATTTAGCTTTCAATGAAATGGATTATTCTCCTGAAAACCGCTTTTTCTGACTAGCCTCGGTGAATGATAACAACTCTGACAGATCTCTCATGTGGGAAGATTTAAGAGAGTGTATGTGTCAGTAACTCCTTGTTCTTGTAGCAACAAGATCTTTCTTATTCTCTCACCAGGCTCTACATCATCACCTGAAAGGAGAGCTGGGTGTCAATGCCAAACTCGAATCAATAAAGAGCTGAAGTACCTGTAATGGTGCCAGAGGTAATGTTTCAATTAATCTTTCACAATTAATGGCTGCTTCATTTCCAGGAAGTCCAGAGGGGTACGTAATGGACCCATTTTGTGCTATTTAAATAGGAGGAGAAAAATGTTGCCTCTCTAATTTGGATGGCACACCTGCAGGAGGAACTGGGTAGCAGAAACACCACCCTAAGCCACTTTGATTCTGGGAAAGAACAGGAAAAAAAAAAAAAAAAAGGCAGATCCTTTTTATTCTCTTTTGCAACCAGGCAGAAAAGCAAAGAGAAATACTGTTCCTGCACTGTGCTGCCACCAGCAGCACACAGGTTTGCTACAAATTCAGCCTAAATGCAATCACTGACCCTGCTCAGTGGTGGATTTGTGATATTGCAGCTGATCTCCTCTAAAGCTCTGGATTATTTGGAGTGGCCATCAGCATCAGAATCAATTGGAGAGAGGGAGAGATGGTGAAAATTCTTGGACATGTCCAAGTTCATGATGGTGTCTGCAAAAGCCTGGTCCCCATAAGCCCCGTAATCACCTCAGGGAGAATGAGCATCTTAGAGTCACAGAATCCCAGGATGGTTTGGGTGAGAAGGGACCTCGAAACTTATCCCATTCCACTCCCTGCCATGGGCAGAGACACCTTCCATTATCCCAGGTTGCTCCAAACTCTGACCAACCTGGCCTTGGACACTTCCAGAGATGGGGAATCCTCAACCTCCCAGGGCAACCTGTGCCAGTGGAGCAGGAGCCCAGAGTTGGGCTGTGTCCTCCAAACCCAGGGCATGGGCAGCTCCTGCCTGTCTCTCCTATGCCTGCTTTTACAGGACCAAGCTGCTGCCCTGTGTGTGCACACAAAGGGATGGAGCTTTGTACCAATAGCAAATTATTACTTGCTATGACTTGATTCCTTCCATTGTGAGCACGGGAATGCACTGATTGTTTGCCTGATGCTTGATTGTGATTCTGTCAATACCGGGCTCTCACTTGCCAACAAACTAAGAAAGTATCTGATTAAGTCTTTTTTTTTCCTGTACTGTTAAGCATATTTGAGCCCCTGCCCTCCTGCTATGCCAGACAGCAGGAGGGCTCCTCATTTCTGCAGTCATTGTTTAGTAACAAAACAGCTGTAGGAGTTCAAAGGGGCAAAACACTGCAGTGTTTCCAGCACAGCACCTTGTCAGGGTGGAATACACTGCCCTGAGCAGCACCCTGGGGGTGCCCCTGTGGGATGTAATTCCAGTGGCTGTCCAAGCTCAGGAATTCAGTGCAACCCTTTGGAAAGTCACCACAAAGAAAAGGCAAAGAGATCTGGAATGGAAGGACTTCACATTGATTTAGAAGGAAAGCTACGCATTAACACCAGAAGAGTGTGTGTTTCTTACAATGTTTAGAGTTCATTTTCTGAGGTCCTGTGTATTTCTGGAGAAGTCACAAATGATTTCAGTGCTGCAGGGATCCCTCAGAGTATCTCAGCCTCCCATTGCTCTGGGCCCTAAAATCAGCACAAACAGTGCAAAGTGGTTGCTTTCTCAGCTATTTATATTTTAAAAAAGAAAAAAAGCAGGAATGTTGTTTGATATGATACCAAAAATGCATTCAGAAGGTACCAGAATCTCACCGTTTGAAGCTGTAAGGATATATACACAGGCAGAATATTCTTATTAAAGATTAATTTCCCTTCTAAAGCTGTTTGGAGCAGATGCCAAAGTCTGGTGTGTTGGTGACTGATGGGGGGAGCTTGTAGAATACACAGACATTTGTTAAGAGGATTATTTTGCATGGAGCATTTCCATGGACACAGAAACCTCTGTTAAGGATCAAATCTGCACCAAGGCTTCCTTTCAGGACCATGTGCCTCTGGAGCAGCTCTGGACCTTCATGTTTTCTAACTGATGATCTCAGGGGTTCTGTCAGAAGCAATTAAGCAATTAACTGTATTTTTGAAGTGGTGACATGCTTGTGAGCAGAGAGAGAGACTTCTAACAGTTCATGAAGGCTGGTTTGGGATGAGGGAGTGTTTTTGTCTCTTTTTTTAAAGGTCTGTTGAACTTTAGTGGGTGCTTTTCTGAGGCTCTGTGCAATTACTACCAACTTCTGTTCAAGGCATTGACATTTAGGAACATTCTGAATTCACTTATGAATTCAGGACGTGAAGTTTTCTAGCTCAGACTCATCCTAACAGGAATGTGAGTGGGGTTTAGGAGCAAGCTCAGGTATTTCCTTTGCAATAAAGAATAGTATTTGAGATAGAGAAAAGTATCTGCCAGATTGAGCATTTTATGCAATTCTAAGATAGTCTTATATATTTTTCTTATTTTTATCTTGGCAAAATTTGACAAATTATATAAAATTAAGAAAAGCAATATTGGAAGGGGCAGTAGAAGACATTTTACTCTTGCTACTCCCATTAATCAGGGTGAGACACAATCCTAAGCTTACAAAAGATCAGTAGAAAAAAAAGCCTCCCAAACAATTAATAAAGGAAGACATCAGCTTTATCACAGTGTCTTTAAAAGTACAGCTAGAACTTTCTGGTATGATAAAGTGACTCAACAACTACTCTCTGTGTTCCCAGGACACAGATGTTTGTATGTGCAACTGATGGAAGCACCTATGGATAACTAACCTGAAAGCACCTGCAGGACATGGAAGGGTTGGAAATGAAATCAATCAATTGGCAACCGAAATTCATGCTCTGAAGTTTCAAAATCTGATTTTGATTATGAGACAGAGAGAGAATGGTGTGTGTTCTTTCTGTGTGCAACAGCTTCACACTCAGAACCTACACCAGGCCAGCAGCCTTTCTTCACATTTATCATGGTGCCACTGATACAGAATCTGGCCATAAGCACTCGTAGAAAACTCAGTTATGATGTAGCTCCACTACAGTTTGCAGCCTATAAGGCAATAAATGTTTCCTCCAGAACAGCTTATAAATTCTAACTCTCACAAATAACAACATTATCACTGCTCCGTGAGGGAAGGCTAATAAATTTTAACAATAACCAAAGCAAAAATATTGCCCTAAACCCCAAGTGGATGCACTTTCAACAGAGCTGGATGAAAAACAAGGGAGCATTAAGAAACATAAAAACAGGACAGTGCGGTACTTAAAAATTTGGGTTGCTTCAATCCTCCAAGAACCAATAATCTTCCAATTTGTTTCTACTTTGTGAGAACAGAAACTCTCATCAGGTCTCATCCTACACATGCAAATGCACTGTGGGATGAAAATACTGACAGTTAAGTACCAAGGATATTAATCCTATTGCCAGAAATGCAGGTCCGGGGGGTTAAAAGTTTAAGTACAATTTGGTCATCTAAATACACCCTGTGTATTTAATACATCCTGCATTAAACCAAAACCAGTGCAAGGTGTCCCCACCCCAAAAAAATAAATGACTGAGATTTATCTCCTGTGAGGCTTATCCAAAATCTGCCAAAGAACATGCATTAACTGTCCCACCGGGATTGCCTTTGCAAACAGGGCATGTCACTATTCCAAATAAAACGCTCCGAGGGATAAACAATTATTTTTTGGCTCGTTGTATCTTGTCTGTAGAGATTTATGGCCTTGCTTGTACATTTTTGTGCATTGTACAAGGTCATAATGACTGGCACATCCAGAGCCACAGAAAATGGGGCTGCTGGAACACCCTTTAGTCCGTTTTCTTCCAGCGAGGCAGCACTAACCACCCAAATGCAGTCGCTGGCAGATGGTGCTTCACTTTGTTCTCACAGAACTCCAGCGACTCAACCTCCACAGCCCTCCCCTAGAATTTATTCCAGCACTTCACAACTCTTACATTAGCTAACCAAACATGTTTTTAATATCAAAGTGTATCATGAAAAGATTATGGCCTAAGCCATATGTTTCTACTCTCTTCGGGATGGACAGGAAAGCGGATCATTTCCTTTCCCTTTGAAGTTTGTTGTAGAGACCATTGTTTTCCTTCCAGAGTAAATATACAGAACAAAGTTACAGAGAATTAATGATCGCATAGTCCCTCTAAGGACATTGAAATAATCCAGGTAGCTCTCACTAAATTAATTATTGAACTTTCTCTAATTAAAAATTGCTCATAAGAAATGCCTCCCAACAACACAAGGGAACCTTGACACGCCTGGTGAAAAACTGCTCGCACCTTCAGTGTTTGATTACCCAGGTATAGCTAGATGAACATTTAAAAGGTCTTACACAAGCCAAAACAAAGTTCCTCTGCAGGTACAACACAGTACTTTCTGGAATTTATTGATCACAGGCATCTGAGACAGATTTCCTCACCTAGTGATTAAAAAGCTGCTCTGTTAGTCCTGTGAATGATTTGCACCCAGTGTAGGTTAACATTGCTCCTTCCTCTTGGCCCCACTGCCTATTTCACTGTTCCTAGCACAGTTTCTTTGGGAATTCTTGATTTTGCTTGTTCAGCATTAGCTGGGTCACTGAGCAGGGAAGGTGGGGAAAGTGGGAAAGGGGAGGTCAAAGCGATCACATCCCAAGGCTGCCAGAGCTCCAGCAGTGTTTGGACAGTGCTCTGAGGGACAGGGTGGGATTGTTGGGCTGTCTGTGCAGGGCCAGGGGTTGGACTCGATGACCCTTGTGGGTCCCTTCCAGCTCAGGATATTCTATCCTGTGATTCTAAATCTTTTCTTTGGCTCAAGCCATGGAAGAGGTGGTGTGGTGAAACTCTCTGGAGCTGTAACTACAAATGCTGCTGAATCATTCCAGTTCTGGTCAGCATGAAGGCTCTGCTCCTCCCAAAGAACAGGAATCCTCTCCCAGGGTTGTTGTTCAGCCTTAAACAAGGCTAGAGCAGCACAGCACCAGAAAGGGAGCCAACACACCACAGTGCAAGCAGCAAAATGTTAGTTGTTTGCCATTGCTGATGCAAGTAAAGCCAAACCCATACTGGTTGCACAGATTTGGAGAAGGAAGAAATTGTGGAGTTGCAATTCTATTTTATTTTATTGAGAACTCATTTTGCTATTAAGCCACATAGACAACAGTGTAATGTCTGGTTCCTCTCCTCAGTGACAGAGGAACTTGTAGGATGACTGAAATTTAGACTTTTTAATTTTTATTTTTTTTTTATTCTAGTGTGGCTATTGAATCACAGAATCATTAAGGCTGGAAAAGACCTCCAAGATGGAGACCAGTCTGTGGCCAGTCCAGCCACTGGGAAATCAAGAGAAGGTGGTTCCAGCTGAAGGACTGTGGGGATAAAAATCAAACAATGCTTTGAAATACTCCTGTATTTAAAGAGTAGAAAGGGGAGTTCCAATTCTGATTTAGAGAGGAACGATGTCTGCATTTCACTGTTGGAACTTTATTCTTGTTGGAGAAAAGATGAAATATGCAAATAAAGCTGAAAGCCATGGAGGCTGGTACTTTCCTTGTGGTAGCCACAATAGACAATTCATTCAGGCTGAAAGGGCACGTTGCCTTTTTAAGCAGATATTCATATTTCTAACATGTAAAAAAGTTACTTAGGAACAATTTACACGAAGAACATTTTTAATTATACTCTTAATTTACTTGGTATAAGTGCTGTAGAACTGACAACTAATTGACAAAAACTCATTTTGTTGCTTAAGCTGTGCAATCATTCCTTTAATACATGACAAAAGGTGTCTGAAAAGAGACCAAAAAGCTCCGAGATTAAAGAATTACATTTCTTCTTCAGTTTCCATAGAATTAAATTTTCTGCTAGATGTTTAAAACTGACAACTTTTAGCCTAACAGTAGTGATGGAATACATATCACTGAGGGCAAAAAGGAAGGAAAGTAGCCAAAAATATTGGGGGGGTTGGGGGGGAAATAGTAGACTCACAGAATGACAGAATCATTAAGGCTGGGAAAGACCTCCATGACCATCAAGTGTTGACCTGATGGCACCACACCCACTAACCCAGAGCACAAGGTGCCACATCCACCTGAAGCAGCAGAATATTCGTGTCAGAAATCCCCTCTTTTATATTAGAAACCCTCCTGTGTCCCTTGGGGAGAAGCTGCAGCTTGTGAAGCTGTTGGCCAAGCCCTCGGAAGTCACAATGAGATAGTCCTGACTGACTAAACCAGATCAGTTAAGGCAAAGCTTTGTGAATCAATATAAGTTTACAAGAACATTGCCAGAACAAACCCTTCCTGCTATCCCACTCCTCTCTCTGCAAAGAAAATGTTCTTTATATTTGATCCAACAGTATCATTAACATTTAAAAAAATAGCACCAGTAATCATAGGGGCTTTTTTTCCTGCAAATTCTCTCTATAAATGCCCATATTAAATATGTTTATTAACAGTTCAGATGAAAATCTAAAGCACAGGTTCTCAGTCTCCAGGCCTACAGTGCTAAAAGCAATTCAGCTCTTGTAGTAACAGTGCTATGAGTATGTAAATCTCTGTTTGATGGTTCAAATGTATCCTGAATTATTTCCATCTAAAACACACTGTCAGGTTTGGTCAAACTAAATATTGAATTAAAACAGGTTGTGGCTTCCCTAGAGGTCGGTGGTTTCCAGTTCTAATGAGGAGCTTCCCTGGCTCCTGGTGAATGGGATTTCTTGTTTACTACAGAAATCCAAAATTCATGTTAAAAAAAGAGACATACCCAGGGAAGAGAATGCATATTTGCTAAAAATGCCTCTCCTCTTCTAAAAAGAATGTGATGAAAAGATATATGATAGCTATGAAAAGATTTTCTCACAGAACTCAAAGATGTAATTTTTTGGGCATCATTGAATTTCCAAAAGTTGTCATTGGAGGAAAGTGTTGTTTGAACAATTGGTATTTCATTTTCAACCAATTCAAGCAATGGGTTTAGCAAAATGTTTAAAAAATAGATATACATTTTATATTGTCTTGTTCAGCAAGTAGCAAGATACTAAAAATGACATATCAGAATAATATAGTAACGGCGTTGGAATGAATGGCTCAGCCTGTGACATATTGAATATATTATGTATTTGGGATAAAAATGCTGTCAGTGCAGCAGCAATTTTTTGCTATTTAAAAAAAATATATATTGAGTCATTATATCATACTTTGCCATTAAGTCACGGTATGCACCATCACTATTTTATCACAAAATGTAAAAAAAAGAAATCATTAAATTGCAGGATACTGAAAAAAACACCCTATTTTCAACCACAACTTATCTACAGCTGCCTAACCATGGGAGCTTCATTTTGCAAAAAAAAAAAAAAAAAGCAAAAGCTATTTTAGCAAGATCTTTCATCCCATCTGAAGTAATTTATTTTCCAGCGAGAATTTGAGGGGAATGACATTGTGAGCAGTGTCTGTAATTTTCCTGTGCACGAATGATGCACAGGGGCTGGTGAATTCTGTGTGGTGAAATCCAATCTGCCTCAGGGCATTGTCTCGCTGCTGCTGCTGCTGCTGCCTGTTTTGGTCTAGGCAGATCCCAAATTATATGGAAATGCATTCATAACTTTTAGGTTTCTTGGTTAAAAAGAGAACTTTTCAGCTTTATTAAATCATGCACATCTCGATTAACAAGTCTTACAGACACCGTGCTTTAGGGCTGATTGAAAATACTTCAGAGTCAATAGGAGTCATTTCATTGAATCTAAGTGGGATTGTAACACCCACTGGGCAAAAGAAATGGACCCTGAATTTAATATGCTCTTTTTTTTTTCTTTTTTTATCATTAGATAATTTTCACATATTATAGCTGTGTGCTGAAAAAACAAATCAATATTTCTCTACCTCTTTCCCTGTGTCCCATCATTGCATCCCAACTCTTTCTTTGGACTTCCATTCCTTGAGGTTTCACTGGGATTTGTGCTGATGCACAACTGGCATATTTTTTTCCCCCTTGTTTTCCTTTTTCCCCCCCTTTATAACTAATGTCCTGTGATTTATGAGTAACTCAAGGAAAGTACATAGCCAAAGTAGATATTTTATGGAAACTTCACACTCTGGCTTTCCTGTTTTAAAAGGCTGATAAGGGTATGGAAAGAATAATGGAGGCTGCATAATGGAAACTTGGAAACTGAAAAATGTGCAAGTATTTACAAAATTAGTGNTCACACGCTGCCCCTCCAGGCCCTGACCCATCTCTGTGCCCTCCTTTGGACACTGTTCAGTGGCTCAACCTCTCCCTTCCATAGTGTCCCCCCCAACCTGCCCCACTATTGCAGCTGAGGCCGCCCCAGTGCAGAGCAGAGCGGGACAATCCCCTCCTGATGCCCCCCAGGACAGGGATGGCCCTCCTGGCCTCAGGGCTGACTCATGACCAACTGGCCCCCAACCAGCACCCCCAGAGCCCTTTCCAAGCTGGAAACATCAGCTACGCTTTGTAGAATGTGGAATAATTTCTTAACTGACTTAGCAGGAAGTTACCTTGTTAAGAAAGGAAACCAACGGCAAAAGGTTTAATTGCAGAAGAAAATGTCGAATGTTAAATGTTAAATTACTTTAGTAAGAAATAAGAGGGTGTTTTTTTGACTTTTCATTCTTTTTCATTTCCTTTGGACCTCTATGTTGAATTGTAAGTGCTCAGCAGTGGTAGTTTGTGACCCAGGAGTGACCTGGAGTGGGCTGGGCTGGGATACCCCCCATTCCCAGTGTTCCATACCATGTGACATCATGTTGAACAGTCAGAGGGGGGAAGTTGCAGCCACTCCTCAGCTGGGCATTAGGGTGAGCAATTGAATTGTGTATGGCTAATTTTGTGTATTCTTTCAGCATTATCATTATTTCACCTTCCCTTCCCTTCCCTTCCCTCTCCTTCGCATCTTTCTTCT
>VXBX01000218.1:405282-434891 GCA_013400415.1 Scytalopus superciliaris | reverse complement strand
GAGAAGAACAATAGATGCAGTAATTAATAAATCATAAGAGTGCAGATTCTTGTGCTTTTCTCATCAACAAGGTCTCCTGGGAGAGGTTTGTGCTACAGGAATAGGGGTTTTATTATTTTTTCTCATTGTCTCCCTGATCCCACTGGGGAGGGAATGAGTCAACAGCTGTGTGGTGCTCAGGTAAACCACAATAGTCCTTTTTAGCAGCCAACACGGGGCACAAAGGGTTGAGATAATGACAGATCTGACCACAGCATGTTAGGAAAAAAAGAAAAGATGGAATCATTCATTATAGCATTTAAATAGTTGCTGGTCACAAGGTTGATTTATTTGATCTCAGATTTGCTGTGCTGATTCTCAGAGTTGTGTCAGTGTTATGTAGCACCTGCCTTGCTGAACATGTTCCCTGTTGTGCTGTTTATCATCTCTGGGGGCTGGATTAGGGTTATCAGTTCGCAGTGCTGTGTAACACTGGCTTATGATATGATAAAATTACTGCTTGTGAGACTAATCTGGTATTTGTACTCAGCATTACTGTCATCTCTGCAGCTCAGGAAACATCTCTTGGGAGCTGCTAATAGCTACTCTCATGACCTTTTCTCCTCAGAGAGCCAATCTGGGGGGGGAGTTAAGGGGGGACACTTTCTTCCACTCCTTCCCCTCCAGGCCAGTTAAATGGCTCTTGAGAATTCTAAATGTATGTGGGGTGTCCAAACAGCTTGTTCCTATTGCTGTGGTCCCTGAATGTGTCCACCTGGTCCTTACCCTCTAGGGAACTGTGGGATAGGCAAAAACACAATCCATGTAGGATAACAGGGCCCATAGCAATTAGGGTAGGGTAGCCAAGCAGCTGTAATCATATTCCAGGGACTGGGGCAGTGGCAAAGTTATTGGAAAGGGGGCAAAAGCCACAGCCTGTGGAGGTGACTTCTGTCAGGTGTGAAGGAAAGGTATCCCTTCAAGGGAGGTGTTGTGTCACCCAGAAAAGTGGAGCAGCATGGAGAGAGAAATTCAGTACCTGTGGGAATCAGCAGTGCTGGAAGTGATTTAGGGTGACCTGGACAATGAGGAGGTATCCAAAGATACAGGTAAGTGAAGTGTTTGTGACCCTGGGACAAAAGCTTGTGTGGAGGAGACTGTCACTCTGTGCCAACTCCCTGGCAGAAAGGACACAGAGGGAATATTGGCTGGCATCTCCAGCAATGTGGAGAAAGTCTTTCCCTCCCTACAGCCTGTGTCTTGGCAATCCAAAGAGGATAAATCCCACTCCTCACTGGCATGGAACAGTATTCCAGCTATTAGGAGTAAGGTTTCTCTGCTTGAGAAGCTACAGTGGGTACATACCTTGCTGAGGTTTGACCTGTGGGACCGTGGAGAGGACTTGAGGGAGTGGGATGGAAAGTCTATGTGACCTCTACAGCTCTGAGGATGTGAGTTGCAAGGAAAAACAATCACAAAACAGGGTTTTACCCAGAAAATTGCTGCTCCAGTTTCCAGTAGGCAGTTCCCCAGGAAAAGCAGAAGGGCTGATAATACTTCTGATCTTGGTAAAGGGTCCCTTTTATACTGCCTTCCTCTCCTTTTCTTTCCAAGTGTCTTTCAACCCACGAGTTTTCCCTTTTCCCTGGTTCTCTCCTGGCCCCAGCTGGGGCAATGACTGGCCTGCCATGTGGGTTCAGCAGCTGGACAGATCAAACCACAGCATGGAGTATTGTTTAATTTTATAGGAGCAATGCTTTGGGTTCCTCTTCCAACATTTCGAACTAAGGCTGTACACACCTTATTCAAAATGATCAACAAAGAAAGATGTTTAAAATGCCAGGCAGCTTTTGAAGTTAAGCCTTTGGGTTCCATTCCTGATTTCATACTTATCCTGCTGGAGAGGAACTTAAAGTTACCTGGTTGACAGTACTTTATTTTCAGTTTCTAAGTTGCTCCCATTTTAGTACCAGTCTGCTTTTTATTTTCCTTTAAAATCAGGATCTTTATGAAATCCACACCAAACAAACTCTAAATCAAATTACTCTTACAGGGAAAAAAAAAAAAGAAAAAGAAATAATAATATTTGTTTGCCTGGAGCACAGTTTAACAGTGATAGCACTTCACTTAATATGTATGGACAATTGCATTTGCTAATGCAGGACCAGGCAAATATTGATCTTTCACAGTAAATAAAATTCAATGAAATTTTCATCCAGTAGAGCACATATAAACAAAAATACTAGCGCTGTAGAAAGGCTCTGACTTTATTACACTCCTCTTAAGACAAGAAGAGATCAAATAATCCACAAAAGGAGATCAAATAATCCACAAAAGGAGATCAAACAGTCCATGATGGGAGCAATAGGAGATACTTCCAGGTTCCATCAGCAGAGAACTTTTCTCCTCCAGGATGCTGCAGATATATCCTTTGATCTCTCCTATCAGCACTGCTGATGCCTCACTCTGCTGCCTGAACTTACTCTCTTCTCCACTCAGGGCTTTGAAAATGTGTGTGAGCTCTACCAGAGTATCTCAATAATGCCTATGAGCCTTCAGCACCAACACACTTGTGCTGTGGCTTCTTATAATTTCTGAGATGGAACCTTTTTTTCCAATTCAGGTATCCCATTCCCTGAGTGAGAAAGTCATCCTGGTCTCCTCGAATATGGACACACCTTCCATGAGCTCCAGTGCTGGAACTGGGTGTGGCCTCCCAAATCCCACTGCTCACTCTTGGGTGAGTATTGATTGCACTGGAACTGATTCCATGAGGGTTGGTCCGGTTGCTCCAAGCTCAGGGGTTATCCAGACCTCATTTTTCCAGGTTGCCAGAGTGTAAAAACCCAAACCTATAACTGAGAAAAGATATAGGAACTGAAATTAAAAACAATTCCAAAGTTGAATTTCCTATAACAAACTAAGATAACCCCCTACAAGGCACCTGTTTAGGAACCCTTAGAAGTGTAGAAATTATACTTTAGTTTTACTGGAGGGATTAACTGCCATACCAACAAAGCTGGCTGGGGAAGGGATGTGTTTGTCAGCACAGCTCATGCCAGTTCCCTGCAGAAAATCGGTTCACTGTTAAAAATTCCCCCTTTTCCAGTCACATTCTTTACTCCTACTGTTATTTTCCAGCAAAGATGCACTTGACAGGGAAATGATTTTTCACACTCTTGTTTGACATACTTATGCTGGTAAAACCTTCAAGCACAGCTCAAGCCAGGAAAGCGCTGGGGAATATTCCCTGAGCAAAGCAGAGCTGAAAGGAAAATTAATAACCTTTTGTTAGATGAATTCAACAGAGGACAAGAATTAAATATTTTCCAGTGGAACAGCTAAAGGAGTGATTCAATGCTTTTATACTATTCAAGGACCTTTAAATAGCCAATTCATTTATTGTTTAGCAGAAGCCAATGGAAGTTGCTCACTGCCCTGAAAGTAAAACTTCACAGGCACTGGTGCGAACTGAAACTCCCTCACAGCCTAAACCTGTGGTTCCAGTTCAGACAAAGTGCCAATTGACTTAAAAGGCAAATAAAAAATACTCTTCCCCCCATGGCTGGTATAAGAAGGAGCAATATTTTACAAGGTCTGTTAAAGCAGCTCCTACTTCCCGGCGCGATATTTCTGACATCTGTTATTTCAATGTGATGTTTCCATTGGCACTCTAACCCTTCAGCCAGCCATGGAAAACTGAAAAATGACTTTGTGTAATCGAAATGACAAATACAGATCTACAGGATCAGCCTTCAGCGAGACTCCATGAGCATAAATCCCATGTTTCCATTGTTTCCTTGAAAAATTGATGGTGCAGTTTGGCTTCCCTTGTAAGCCAACGCTGAACGCACCGTCAGCAGAAGGATTCCACAGCTCTGTAACCACTGACCCCTGGGCTTTTTAGGAGCCTCCAGATTTGTCTCAGTGGGAAGGTTTGCAGCTTTACCAGGAGCTGGTTGGACAGCAATTTATAACTTTATTTAGGCTCTCTGTGGTGTTTTCATTGGGGTTTAGCTCTTTGTTGTTTGTTCTGTACATCTGGAAGGAAGCTGCTGGAAGAGGCTGCTAGACCAGAGCCAATTGCAGAGCAGTGTGGAAGTTTTCAATCACCAATACACCAAGATTTTTACACTATAAAGATTAAATAAGAAGCAAGAAGGGAATACATATGATAATATAAAAGGGGTTTCCTTTGACAGGAAAAGGGAAAAATTATAAACCACAAATAAAACCAGAAATACTCCTCAATTTCATTTCCCATCTCTCCCCTAATCATATTCCTAATCCATGTGAATCAAATCCCTTAGCCCCTTCATGCTTAATTTCCCTATGCATTAAACAGGACTAATGGAATTTCCTCTGTCCCTACTGAGTATTTGCTGTAGGGAGGAGGGAAGCTTGGAGGATTTTGGTCATCTTCCCTAACCCTCCATTTCTCCTCCCTGGCAGTAACACAGGGAACTCACTTATTCCACCTGACCCCTCTAATATCCCCCAGGAGACAAGGGGAAGCTGGGAGCAATTTGCGAGACACTCAAAAGCTTTTATTTAAAACAAGTCTGGTCATGACCTTCCCTTTGTGTGTTTGCAGATTAAAAGCAACATTTCAGTGGAGAGTCATTTTAACACATTGAAGAAGCACATTCAAAATACACATTTCATGGAGCTGTTTTCTCACACAGAGCCCATTATCCAGGATGGGACTAATGAGATAAAGAAAAATATTCAGATCCATATTAAAAAAGGTTCAGCAACCTTTACCATTTCAGAGGAGGGCACTTTTTTAACATTATCAGTGCCAGTCCTTTGCTGTGAAAGGCCACTCCTGCTTAACTTGACACCTTGTGCTGTCTGGTGAGCCATTAGATGAGTTTCTGAGGATCCATTACCTCTTCCACAGCTTCTGAGTGAGACTGGAAAATGCAGAGAATTCCCATTTCTTAATGAGGAAATGATAACTTCAAGCAAAATTGACCGACTTAAAATGAAATTAAGGAACAAGCCCCCCTGCCTTTTTCCTACTGGGTTAGAGAAGAACTAATTCTGCTTTTCCTAGCTATTCAAATATTGCAATTTTCCAAGATGTTAGACACTCCAAAGAGTACACATCTATGTGGATGGTGGTTTTCCTTCTACCCATGAAAAAAAGTGAAAATCAAAAGGTCAAAAATACTCCAGAAATGTTAACAATAATAAAACAAAGAGATTCCCACTGTGAACTGGTAGGGCCCTGAAAAAAACTATAAGTCTTGACAGATTCAATTCTATTCCTCTCTCAAAAGCAATGGGGAAAAAAACACACTGCTTAAACCTCACTGGTGATTTGCAGGAGCAAGGAAAATGCAGAAACATTGTTGTTCGGAAATGTGTAGGGAGAAAAATCATCATCCTGGTAGCTGGTGAGGGCTCTAAAATCCTGCTAAGCTTATTTCTTCCAAAGAAAGAATATTAAAACCAAAAGAAGGATCAGTACCTGTGCAGGAGCAAATACTCCTCCTTGGCAGCAGCAGAAAGCAAAAATCACAGAGCACTGAAATAAAAAATTGGCTGGGTCTGTTTTCAGGGGGTTCAGGGCAAGAGAATGGAACTGTCTGTAAGTTTTAGTCTTATAGACACTTAAGGGTGACCCAAAACTTAGGTAAGATGACCAAAGATGCTGGAAGACTATAAATTGTGTGCCAAGAAAATTCTGTCTCATGCCAGTTCCTCTAGCAGAGAAACTGAGGATTCTTGCAAAGTCATCACGCCCGAAAAAAACTGGGCAAGGGCAACAGGGAGTCTTGGGCATTGTCTTTGGGGATCATTTCCCCCTCTCCTTTTTTGCAGGACACTCATGCACAGCAGCAGCTGAAAAACCACAGCCTCCTGAAAACTTTGGGGAGCGGCAGAACAGCAATATGTGGGTGCTGTGGAACCGAGGGAAGGTGATCGCGGGAAAGGAGGCAGAGCAAAGCAGAGCTGTGGCCCGGCTGCCCCTGCCATCTGTTCCCCTCTCACATGAGCTGTGCCTCAGCAGGTCTGTGCTCCTGCTCCTGCCTCTGTGATGACGATACAGGCACAAGGAGGGAGTGCCAGCTTTGCTGGAGTGATCCTTCTCTTGCTCTTTTTTTTAATAATGATAATAAATGGCACAATTTTACCACGTTGCCCTCTGTGTCTAAAGGACTTCATGATGAACTCACCGAAGGGCATCATAAAGAAACAAGTGCCTTTAGAAAAGTCCTCTGATACTCCTTGAATTGATCCTCTGTTTGATAAGGGAGAATGAAGCAGGAAACACAGACCTCATAAACACAGGAATTAGTTTGGGAGTGAGTTGGCACTACTTTTAAGCATATTGTAGATTAAACCCCCTTCTGTCTGTATAACTCATTTGTTTTAATGAGCTGCCAATGTCTGTCACTTCTGAATGTGATGTGTAATAGGACATTTGGGTTTGATGTGCCTTGTTTTATATAAAAAACCCCAAACATACAACATTGGTAAAAAGCAAGGAACATATTAAATTTGGAAGGGACAGGTTTTCTTCTAAGGAAATGAATCCTGTGTGATGTTTGTGCAAATTGTCCAATAAACTGGGATTGTGGAAATGGAAAAAAATAACAGCTTACTGAAACTATCACACTGCCATGTCTCTCTGTGGGTTGTGAATTCTAAATCTGGAATACAAAGTTTTCAGCTGATTACCTCGTTAGGCACTTAAAATGAAGTTTAATAGTTTTTACCTCATTTTGCCTTCCATCAGTTCCATGGGAATGTGAGGCAGAATAAAACCTAGAGAAGGTTCTACAGAGAGTCCTTCAGAAGTTTTCTCCATTATGGGACAAGACTAAATATGTATTTTTCTCTGAATATTTTTTTTTCCTTTTCTAACATTTAATGATATATAAAATGTAATAAGTATAGAATGCATTATATTATATAGTTGTATTACTTTTTTCCTGTTTGTTCTTTCAAGTGTCGTTTAGAAATACCCACATGAGTTTCTCTTATTTAGTTCAATGGAAATTAGAAATGCAAACAATTATGCTAAGGCTTACAGTTAATATAAAAATTTAATCGAATCCTCATTCAACCCCTTTTTTTTCAACTAGCTGATGCATTCCACAGACAGGATTTTACATACCAGTTGATGTGACCTTTCATTCCACCACTGATCTGTAAAAACATACTTAAAATAATCTATTTTGAGACCTTGCCCAGGTGTTCCTGTGTGCAAACCAACAGGCCCACTAGAGGTGGATGTGATGATTTATTTCTGAATTAAACACAGTTGAGCTGCTTATTGGGGTGAGTGTGCAATGACCAAAGGAAGTTTATTGTGGGAGTTTATTAAATCACAGAAGTACTTGCATGGTTGGAACTCTATTAAAAATGCTGCAAACAGCTAAAGAGAGTGGAAAGAGAGTGATCAGAGCAACAGAGAGGGAGAGCTGGCTACATCAGACAGTGCTGGCCTTTGATATCAAACCCTCTGAACTTCAATTTGGGGGTGAGCCTGAGCTCTGCACCCTTGGGAGGGTGGGTGTGGAGGATGCTCACAGGAGGAGCCCAGGTGGACACACAGACTGATGTCCAGCCAGGGGGAAGAGCTGGAAATTAAACCTTTGGTTACTGTTTCCAAAGCTGGAATATGGCTGTCAGCTTTTAAAATGAAAGGGTCTTTATGTCCAGATCCTGTTGGTGCCTCTGAATGGAGAGGATTCGAAGTGGGTCTTCCAGTACCTGCAGGGAGCCTGCAAGGAAGATGCAGAGAGACTGTTTGCAAGGGGCTGGAGGGACAGGGCACAGGGAATGGCTTCCCACTGCCAGAAGGGCAGGGCTAGATGGGATATTGGGAAGGAATTGTTCCCTGGGAGGGTGGCACAGTTTGCCCAGAGAAGTTGGGGCTGCCCCATCCCTGGGAGTGTCCCAGGCCAGGTTGGACGGGGCTTGGAGCAACCTGGGCTGGTGGGAGGTGTCCCTGCCCATGGCAGGGGGGGGGACTGGATGGGCTTTAAGGTCCCTTCCAACCCAAACCATCCTGAGATTCCAAGATTTATGCCCAGATCCCATTGGTGCTTCTGGGAAGGGATGAGTTGGGATGTTTGTCTGTGGGTGGGGACCAGGAGCCAGCTCAGTGAGTGAGAGCTGGGTTTGGAGAGACACAAGCAGGGCTGGTCAGGGCTGTTGGGAAACTCTCAGGTCCCTGAAAGTGGCCTTTCCATGCAGCACTCTATTTCTCCCATTAATTGAAGGAAAGGGAACAAATCCCTCTGAACAGGGCAGCCAGCAGAACAAAACATCCCTCCCCAACAGGGCTGCCCTTCCCTTGCAGCCTAATGGCCTTTTTTGTCATCAGGGTCTTTGTCATTCTCAAGGCCTTACAAGGAAAATTGAACTTTCAGTTAATTTCTGCTAATTGCATTGTCTCAGCAGCTCATGAAATTACCTTTTTCTTTTTCATGATAATAGCAACCACAGTACGTGTTCCTGTTTGATGTTTCCCATTGATCTACCAATATATTACTTACAACAATTGCCACAAGCCTTGTTGTGTCATTATTATCTTTAAGTATTTCAACCATGGTGAAATCCAAAGGCCTCATACTAAGGTGGGAATCATTCTAGTGGATGCTGTGACAATACAGCAGAGGATTTCATAGAATCCCAGAATCCCTGAGGCTGGAAAAGCCCTCCCAGCCCAGGGAGCCCACCCTGTGCCCGATGCCCACCTTGTCCCCCAGCCCAGAGCACTGAGTGCCATGGCCAGTCCTGCCTTGGGCACCTCCAGGGCTGGGCACTCCAAATCTCTCTGGGCAGCCCCTTCCAAGGCCTGACCACCATTTCCATCAAGAAATTCCCCCTCATGTCCAACCTGACCCTCCCTCCCCTCCTGTCCCTGTTCCTTGGGAACCTCCTTTTCTCCAGGCTGAGCCCCCCCAGCTCCCTCAGCTGCTTCTCATAGGACTGACTCTCTTGACCCTCCACAAGCTCCGTTGCCCTAAATTACCTAATTTGGGGATTTTTCCTTTATAGCTTCCCCTGTGCTGATTTTCTAGACCCTTTAGCCAGTCAAAAATATTATTTCTGTTTGAAAATTAATTTTTATGAAAAAAAATATTCCACCTGATAAGCCTTCGAAGGGATTCTCTAACAATTAGTGTGCTTCCTTACAACTGATCCCATGCCCAGTATTCATACACTCCTCTGTAACAAGCTCTTTGACAGCCTGACATGCCCCCTAAGGTGACAACATGGCCAAAGAAGGGAAAATGTGTCCTGCAGACTGTAGCCCTTATGGTTCCCATAGAATATATTGGAAAGTTTTTTTTGTTTGTTTGTTTCAGCAGCTTCTTATCTCAAAATCAAATATATATACTTTTTTTTTTTTAAACAATACTAAATGTAAAGGTTAAGTTAAATTTGCAAGACAAATTAGATTTGTTCTGACAGATTTGAAAGGCACCGTGGTAGGTACATTTAGAATCTCCCTTGTTCTTACCCACTGCCACAGCCCAATTACTATGGACTAACATAATCAACTTTCCCTTAGCAGGACTGCAAAATGGGCCAGTTTTTGAACATATGGCGTGCTGGAATGAACTTACAACAGTCCTTATAGTTTTCCTCTCATGGTAAAAAGAAGTTCCCACTTAAATACACAGCAAAAAAGGTGAAGTCTACAGTTCCACAGACTTAATTAATGGGAGAAGCAGAAAATTATTCCCAATTTTAAATATTATTGCAGTTGGAGGAGCAAGACAGGCTTCCCCCAGCGCAGTCAAAATCCTGTTTGTGTGTTTTGACATGCTGGTTTAACTGAGCCTTCCATGCAGCAGTGTAAGTGTGGCAGGATGAACATCCCCTCCATGGCATCCTGCTATAGACCATCAGATAAATGGGTTAAAGAGTGCATTAAAAACCTCCTCCCTGTGACTGTCCTAGCAGCTCTCAGCTTTACTCTACTATTCTCAAGCCAATGATAGTACTGGAGAATGAAGAGTATTACAAATAACAGTCCCAGGGCTAAGTGTCATTTTTATTTGCATTTCTTGCAGCCTTCTGGCATCTTATTATTCCCCTGGACACAAGGCCAGTAACCTTAATGAAATACCAGAGGATGTATTTTATATACAATTTTAGCACTTCTGCTTTAATAAAAAAATGCTTTAAACTTCTTCCTGCAGAGCAGATTATTGGCTGTCTGTAAAGAATTCTGCTTGGGAGAGCAGCTGGTGCCTCAGTGAACCCCGTGCCCTTGACTTTATGTACTACTTATTATTTTGGGAAGCAGTTCTGAGACACAAACAGAGCAGACACTTTCTTGGAATTACTACCAGGATTAATAACCATTAACAGAGTCTCAACAGCTACCCAAATATTTCACATGCATCGCTCCAAATATTTCCCCCCACCTCTGTAAACATGCACATGAAGTCACAAATAACTCCTCTTTGCTGGGTCCTGCTGTGTTTGGGTCACCTGGGGGAGAGGACCCAGATGCTCTGCCTGGGCTTCTGAAAGTGGGATGGGCGTGAGGTGAAGGGACAACAACTTTAGATGCAGCAATCCTGGTTCCCTCAGTCTCCCACCGTGTCTCCAATCCAGCTCTGGGCTCAGAATGAATTAGAATTCATCACAGCAGTGATTTTGTGGCATCAGGTGTGGGAATAGAGAAAGGTTCAGGCCCTAAATAAGTTGGAAGGTAACAGAGAGAGCAATGACAAGGGAAAAATAGGAGAACATGGAAATGTGTCACTATTAATCACTCCACAGTCCACGGAGCCACTGTGCATATTGCACAGAGATGGAATTTATGCTGTTTTTCATCTCTTTGTTTAGTTTAGAGGCTGTAATCAAGTGCAGCACCCCCCGGACCTACGAACACATCACAGAGTGTTATCTCTACCTTTACATGTAGCAGAAGAATTTCCACTGAGCTGCCTGTGAGTTATTACAACTTTGTGGCCAAACATTTCCAATAAGTGATTGTCTAACTTCATGGACAAAAGAGCTCATCTTTCTTAAATGAGCTCTTCCTTCATTATGAGCGATTTCCCAGGCCCTGGTGCTGATGCCCTGCAAGTCACAGCCAGCACGCCACTGACACAGCTTCATTCTTTTGATGAAGTCTTTCAATAATCACCTTTGCCACCAGATTATTCTTTTTGTTTCCCCCACACAGATACTCCATTCTTTCATTATTTGCTGGATTAGGACCAGATTCTTCTTCAGCCAGGGTTTTCCAGGATCTCATCCATAACACTCTGAATTAACAGACTGGATAGCAAATGAGGGCTTTGATAGTCTCCTTCTCCAAAGAGCATTGCCATACCCTTCTCCAACAAATTTCAAGAGGAATTTTGTGATATATTGTCCTTTGTTAGCACCATGAAGTGAAACGCTACAGATTTTAACCCATACAGAAAAAATTTAATTATATTTTCCCATTTTATAACCTTTTGTATGAGAATTTTTTTTTTTTTTAAGGGAAATGCACAGTTTAGGTTCTTGGCACTCTATTCAACAGAGAGCTCCTGAATTCTGAGGGGCCTTGGAGAAGAAAGGTGGCCTTTTATAAAACTTGTAACCACCTTTTGGGAAAAAAAAAAAAAACCAAAAAGAAAAACAACAATGGATTTTTTATTATTTTTTTGAATAATGAATAATTTCTGGAAAAAGCTAAGCAGCTGATTTGTTATTCAGAATGAGTGACCTGCTGCACTTCTGCAAACTGAGCATGGAGAAAAATATAATTGGGCTGCCTAACAACGGCATTTAGCATCAATATCCAGTTAGAGGCTTCATTATTGAAGCTGTGGATAGAAGTGACAGGGTAACACTCTATTACCATACTACTGTTCTACACAACATTTTGAAGTTCAACTGCAAAATAACAGAACAATTCAGGGTATAAAAAAATCTATTAAGTCTGCACAACACTCGAATGAAGATGTGTTTACAAAGGCACTACTCAGAACATGGAATACTTTTCTTTATTCACAATTCAGAGCCCAGAGTTGGGGCATTTTTGCCCTGTCTCTTAGCCCCTGACTTTATAAACACCAAAAGAGATTTTCCTCTTGTGTCCTTGACTCTGCACACTCTTATAACTCTGCCTTCCAAGTGCACCTACGAATTTCAGTGTTTAAAAGAATATGTAACTGCTGGGTTTTAGCATTTAGCCTCATTCATAAAATACACAGTCTATCACCTACCCTGCAATTTAAATGCAAATAATATTTAAACAAGGCTAATCTGGGGAGCTTTTGTGTGTAGAGTGATGTATGGGAAGGAGCTGTTGGAGGTGCAATAGTTTACTGCTCTGATTTCCTTTTCACATCAATCATCTCCCCACATGCTACAACAATTAAAATGGTTCATGGCTGCAGGGACTATGACAAACTAACTTCATCATTTAAATACCCCTGATAGTACCTTTGAGCATAAGAAGCTGATAGAAAATGATAAAATGTTAATTATAAGTTGTAAGCAGAATGAAGTGCATCTATTCATCAGTGACCTGCTGATTATAAATGGGGTTTGTTTGTACAGCCAGCACACACACACAGAGCAAAATATGCTTGTGCTGGAGCTTGTGCTTGTTGAATGTTTTCCTGTGTCAATCAACCATGGCCAGATCTGCCTGTTGCCAGGGGAAACCCGTTTTTACTCTCCTTTCCCATCTTATCACGAGGCTATAACGGAGTAACTGCCCCTCCGTGCAGAGATGATATCAAAAAGTTAATCACCAAAGTGGGATTTTTCATCCTTTCCTAAACCAGTCTCACAATGGACGTGCCATGATCAGCCGTTCCTCTGCAAGGCACTTCAGGCTCTTGTCCAGTTCAAAAGGCACTGCTGACACTCCCTTTTCCATCTTCCCAGATGGCTCCTTAGCTTTGCAGTGTCAATTGAAATTGATGCTGACACAACCCAAAGAGGGCATTTCCCCCCCCCCCCCCCATCCTGCAATCAGGATAGTGACTCTGAATTGTGTTTAAAATGATTTTCCACTTTCCTCTTCCTTGGCTGTAAACCAATTCTCATTATTTCAGAGTACACTGTGACCATGTTCTAAAAAATATCACGAGTCACCTGGTCTGCTTTATTTGAACTGTAGAAATGAACAGTAAAACCGTAATAGGAATTAGAGAGCTAGAAACATATTTTTCTTAGAATTTAGACATCGAATAGGATTTTATTTTTAAAAAGTAAAATAGTAGTCTTGATTGTAAACATGTTTATACCTGTTTTCTAGAGATACAAACTCATTTGCTACAGAAATATCTTTATGGTGAATAATTCCATGTGCAGTTAAACAAACTGGAAATAAATCTATGCAACAAGGTGACCTTTTTTAATCCCAAGCAACACCTGTGAACTAATATTCTATAACTTTGCCTTAGCATTTCCTCTCTATTTTTATACCTTTTTCCTCTACTAATTATTTTTTTTAAATAAAATTAAACTGGCCCTTGCCTTGCTATGGATTCTTGTTCTTTTATTACTGCCTCTTACATGTTAGCCTGACCTATAAACGTGATAACAGCAACTTTTTCAAAACATCTGCAGCATCCCTCGCCATCTCAGCTGCTCACAAAGCTTGTTCTAAAACATGAAGGCAAAAGTAACTTCCACAAGTCCTCATTCCTACTTTTGGCAGCAGCTGAGAAACACAGGAGTTTAGTGATGTAAACCCTAGTGCAGGAAGTGTGTAGGGAAATGCCAAGTCCTGCCAACAGGATAACTTTGGTCGCAGAAAGATCCACCCAGTGCCATGTAAATGGTTCAGTGTCCAGCTGATACAGCTGGACGGCAAAGCACTCAATGCACTTGGCTCCCAAAGAGAATTTGGGGTTATTTAGGCTGTTAAAACAAATGTATCCTGGAGTGAATACTCACTCACTGGTGTTCCTGGAGGTCAAGGAAAAGCAGAAGAGGTGAGGGAACCTGGATCTCCTTGAATCATGAATCTCCCCGTGTGTCATTAACCCTCATCCTTGGAACCTCTGGGTTGGGGCAGAGTATTCTGAGCACATTGGATGAACCACCCTGACTTTGGGGATACAGAATTAGCTTTGTTGCTGTTACAGGTGAGTTGAAACTGAAGACATGGATAATTTAAAACACATCTTAATTAAAGCACAGCGGGTGTTTGGTTGGTTTGTTTGTTCTTTAGGATGATTTCAAGAATCTCTGAAGTCAAAGAGGATCATGTGGATTCTGTTTGGATACAATTCCCATGCACAGCAGCACTTTTTTCTTTCTTTGCTGGTTTTTGGTTTTTTAACACTCCAACAACAAAATATGCACTTAGGTTCCCATCCAGCTTCTGCAACAGAGGATTGATAATGATGTCATCCAGCAGTGGATGTCCCTACCAATAAAATAACCAAAGGATATCACTTGGTTTTGAGTGTTGTTGTACCAGTCACAACAAAGGCAGACTTGCCATAAGTATTGTGTCAGTGCAAAAGGCACTTCAGACTGTAATCCCAGAAATAAAATGTTTATTACCCTCATAATTAGTAAATTTATCAAACCAAATTAATTGTGGCTATGCTCTGAGAACTGCCTTTTAGAATACTAATTTTTTATCAAGTAACCTTGCTGGTGTCCCCTGAAGAGTTATAGAATCATGGAATAAAATCATTGAACCATTTAGCTTGGAAATGACCCTTAAGATAATAGAATCCAACCATTGACCTATCACCACTAAACCATGGCCCTGAGCATCCTGTCCACAGGTCTTTAAAGTACCTCCAGGGATGGTGACTCAATCATTCCCTGGGGCAGCACATTCTAGAGCTTTCCAACCCTTTTTGCCTTTTTTTACTCCAGAGCTGTAACATCTTGGACACCAAGCAAAGGTATAAAAAACCTCCTCTAATCTACAATGCTCGCTTCTGAAAACACTGTAAGATCTGCTTTTCAAAGGGCAAGATAGAAAATACATGTAATTATTTTCTGCAAGTTTTATCATTCCAGTTTCATCTTCTGCTTTCATACATTTTTGGTCATAATCTGCTGGCATCTGTTATGTCCAGAATGTGAAAACAGCTACTTCACAAATATTCATTCCCTTTTGTTTTTGGCAATCTGAGCATAAGTGTCTGAACACATTTTGGATCTTGTTCAGACTGAACAATGAAATCTAATCTCTCAGTTTTTCCAGTGGGGCCACCTTGGTAAGGAAAGCAAATGAAGAATTAGGAAGAAGGAGCTGAGAAATGATGCACATCCCTGGTCTTAATATGATAACAAATCCAGTCTGTAACTAATCAAGGGATCCATCATGTAAACAGAGAGTGGGTGCCAAGAGCAAGTGGGAAGCCAAAGGAAAGCCCTGATCTGTGCTGGGCTCACTAAAGTCAGTGCATTTCAGGGTGCTTGGGAGGAGGACAATCTTCAGGTGTGCACAGGAACCTCTGAAACCAGTTATTAAATGCAGCATCCAATGTTTTCTCTGCTTCACAGAACCACACAGAAGCACCTAATTGTTGAAGTTAGAAGTGAACCCTGAAGGTCATCCTGTGCAACCTCCTCCCTCCCTGTGCTGAGAAAGGGTCACTCAGAGCCAGTCCCCCAGGCCATGAATACATCCAAGGATGGAGACTCCACACCCTCCCTGGGCAACCTGTTCCATTGCTCAGTCACCCTCACAGTGAAAAGGTGTTCCCTGATGTTCAGAGGGACCTGCCTGTGTTTCACTTGGTGCCCACTGCCCCTTGTTCTGTCACTGGGCACCCCTGAAAAGAGCCTGGCTCTGTTCCCTTTGCACCCTCCCTTCAGGTATTGACATACATTGGTAAGACCTCCCTGAGCCTTCTCTTCTCCTTGGTGAGCATTCCCAGCCCTCTCAGCCTTTCCTCATAGGAAAGGTGCTCCCAACCCTTAGTCATACTTGTGGTGCTTCATTTGTAGTGCTGGGAGCCCAGGACTGGGTCCTGTACCCCAGGTATGGCCTCACCAGCACTGAGGGGAGGTGTCAGTCCCTCAACCTGTTCCCAACACAGCCCAGGTTACCATCAGCCTTTGGTGCAGGGGCATGTTGTTGGCTCATGGTAAACTTGGTGTCCACCAGGACCTGCCCTGCCGAGCTGATTTCCAGCTGGGCATCCCCCAGCACGTCCTGGTGTTCCTCCCCAGCTGCAGGACTTTGCATTTCTCATCCTTGAACTTCATGATGTTCCTGTCAGGCCATTTCTCCAGCCTGCTGAGGTCCCTCTGGGTGGCAGCACAAGCCCCTGATCTGTCAGCCACTCCTCCCTGTTTTGCTGAAGTTCTGCTCCATCACCCAGATCCTTAATGAAGATGTTGAACAAGATGAGCCCAGTGTCAAACCCTGGAGAACAGAGCTGTTCCTGCACTCTGGCTGCATTTGGGGCCGCTGATCATGGTGAAAGTTGCTTGATTTTCACTGCCAAGTGTCTTCAGACCTACAAGATTTAAGCAGGTTTGAGATCTGTACTTGTCAGGAGACATCTGAAAGCTCTTGGGAGGAAAGTATTTCCCCCCGAGTAACCTTTTATGACAGTGACGATGCGTTGTTCTCAGTGTTACATAAACTTAATGATAAAGTAAACAAATTCAGGAAAACATTAAACCAAATCCATAGGCACATCAATTATTTACAGTCTAATGGGGGAAAATTCTCTTTAAGCTGAGAAGGATCTACGGCAGGAATATAAAAATCAATATGCTGAAGTCATAAGGGAGAGTGGCTGTTTGCAGTGTGCTGGATATTTATGAGCTCTCTGCAATGAATGAATTCTACCAGCTGAATGAATTCTGCAGATGGTGGCCACAATCCATGAGAAATCCTGGGATTTGTTCTTATGATCACAACCTTTGAACATGAAAGGATGTGTCTTGCAGCTCAATACTGCCTGGGGTAGTGGGAGGTGTCCCTGCCCATGGAAGGGGGGTGAGACTGGATGGTCTTTAAGGTCCCTTCCAACCCAGGCCATTCTAGGATTCTATGAAATTTGACAAAAAGCAGTAACTGAGTAAGGATTTTTTTTTCCCAAAAATGCTTCCTTCTAAAACTCCCCTGTCCCAAACCCTTTTGTGCTCCGCTATTACTTGTAAGCTCCCTTAATGTTTTCTTCAAAAGGAAAGCATTTTCATAGGACAAAGGGTTTTTCACTTGCGATAAATGTCTTTTGATCTAAAGCATCTGCAGATATAGTTATTTCATATTTTCATGTCCCTTCAAAGCTGACAAATAAATTTGGGATTTTGACACTACTGGTTACCTCTACTTTTTTCCCAAGCCAAAGAGGTCTTAAGAACATGTGTTTTGGGTGTTGATAAGGAGGGATATGTTCCTGACATTGATCCAGCAAGCCAGGGATGCCAAACTGATGAAAGGGCCTTTGGATTAGCAGAATATCAGAAAGATGGAATTACTGAAACATAAAATTCTACTCTGGAGTCACAAGCTCTGACCTGGTAGTAACTCTACCAACTACCAGTACAGTGCACTGTTTCTTGCAGCAATGATGTTAAAACAAGCAGAATAACTACTAAGTAGAGACTGATGTTACTCACCTAAACCAGTGTCTGTGGGCAAATCTCTTTCTCTCAGGCTCAAGGAGTGACCCTGAGGGGTGTCCCCACTGCAGGGAGGAATCTCCACACCCTCCCAGGAGGGGGTGCCAGAAGATGTCCCTTTAGAAAGCGCCACCGGGTGTTGCAGCCCCAAGTGCCCGCTGTCAGTGAGGTGTGCCCAGGCTGTGCCAGCCCAGCAGCCTCAGAGCAGGTTCCAGCTCTGTCCCCTGCTGGCTCCTTTGTCAGGAACTGGGGAAACGTTGCTCATCCCAGAGGGATTCACTCTGGGCTGGATGAGCCAGGCTGGGCTCAGCATCCTCAGCCGTTCCCATCCCACCGAGCCCTTTGGGAACAGGGAATTGTTGGAGCTGTTGTCCCCCTCCTTAGGCAGAGCATCCTGCAGCATCACACACATGTATCCCACAAATGGACTTCAGTGCTGATTAGAGGGAAGGAGCAGGATCAGGCCATGCCCACTGTTCGGGATGTGTGTTTACCTCTGCTGTGTTTGTTCCTTCTTTGCCAGAGAAATGAAAAGTGGGATTAATTCAGCAATAGCAATGATCTGCTGGTGCCTGATTCAACACCAAACTGTCTCACCAGCACAAAAAAGTTCCTTTTAGCAGCTGTGAAACCCTTTTTTGTACTTGACTGAACGAACCTCCACAGCAGTGTGGAACCTTTTAAGTTCCTCTAACCACGTGCCCACCCTTGAAACCAGTCTCTCCAAATCCCAACAATTACTGCCTTATCATGGATTGCCACAGATCCCAGACACTCCTATGAAAGCTTTTCCCTGGGCTGCATTCAGTCAGTTCCTGGAGTTGGATTCCTGTTGGATGTGCTCCCCTTGGACACTGGGATGTGCTCCTTTGGACAACTGTTGGATGTGCTTCCCTTGGATTGCTGCTGGATGTGCTCCCCATGGATTCCTCCTGGATGTGCTCCCCTTGGACACCTCCTGGATGTGCTCCCTTAGATTCCTGCTGGATGTGCTCCCATGGACACCTGCTGGATGTGCTCCCCATGGATTCCTGCTGGATGTGCTCCCCTTGGACACCTGCTGGATGTGTTCCCCATGGACACCTGTTGGATGTGCTCCCCTTGGATTGCTGTTGGATGTTTTCCCCATGGACACCTGTTAGATGTGCTCTCTTGGACACCTGCTGGATGTGTTCCCCATGGATTCCTGTTGGATGTGCTCCCCTTGGATATCTCCTGGATGTGCTTCCTTAGATTCCTGCTGGAAGAGCTCCCCATGGACGCCTCCTGGATGTGCTCCCTTAGATTCCTGCTGGATGTGCTCCCCCTGTCACAAAAGAGCTGAGCATTAAATGGGTATTCAGGTGTCTTTAAGACACGTGTGCCAGACCAGTTTAGAATAGAACTCCTATTGCACTCACTCATTTTTATGAAGCAAGTCTTTGAAATGACTCTCAGATACTTTTATAAGAGTAATCACAATCCTATTAAGTGGTTAATGTGATCATTTGGCTAGAAAGTCAAAGTTTGCCAGGTAAGGGGACAGAGAATACTCTGTTGTAAAAGAGATTTCAGTTTTACAAAGGTGAGCATTTATCTGCTGTCATTGTTTGGAAACACACGGATTTAAATCTGGACAACATTAAGGTTAGAATGTCTTTTGTAGAATGGTTAGTTCCAGCATGCATAAATAGAAAATTTTGAATTAATAATGTGAAGAGAACCTTATCTACTGCCATGATCCCTCCCTGAAAAGATCAGAGCTATTTCACAAATTGCATTATTTTCTAGGCAGTTGATAAAGTTAAAAAATTTCCTTTCTTCAGGCTGAAGCATTTTTCCATCCAGTTCTTAGTTAACATGATTTTCTCAGCTGAAGATATCCTTTGTAGGTTAGATTTCACAAGGAGAAAAACAGGTAATAATCATGCTACATAGAGAAGACCAGCAATTTTAGTAGCAGTGTTTAGTTGGGGTTATGTGGGGGTTTTGTGGTTTTTTTTCCCCCCCAGTTATCTGCAGCAATCCCTAAATAGGGCAGTTCAGTGCAATTTAAAAATCAGGCATATCATCCTTTTTCCTGTTAAACCTTCCTGTTAATCCTGGTCCCACAAAACACAGCCCTTTAGTTGCAATGCCAGAGAATAATGGCCAAGTATCTTTGGTTTCAGGCTTTAGGTTTTTGACTTTAGTCATGAAATCTCTGGGACTTCCTGAGTGTTTTGACTGGAGGGTTTTAAAATCACATCTCTCAGGATTCCTTCTCTAAAGTCTCTTTGAACTTTTTAGCATAAATTGGATGATTTGAAAGAATCCTGAAGAATGTCTCGACAGTCACTTTCTCATGTGTATTTGACATGTACTTTTAAAAACTAAATTAACCTTTTGTCACTCTAGAAGAGGACAGCATAAGAAAGAAAAAGATTTGGTGCTCAGTAAGCATAAAACTGTCCTTTTATAATTAGTTTTAATTGCCATTAAATACAAAGAGAGAGAAAAACACATTTCCCATTTGGCAAAGGGTCTGTGAACACGCAGACTGGTAGAGAACTCCACAGGGCTTGAAGAAGTTTTCTAGTAAAACCAACTATTTTGACCCTTGGCTACTTTTGTTCTGTCTACTGAAAAAACCATTTTAACCAGAAAGCCAAACTGTTATGCTTTTTTTCCTCAGGATTTTTATTTTTTTCCCCTCCATACACTGAAATTTTTCAGATAGTTTTGAAAAAGTTTCTCAGTCAAATACTCATTTGAGCTCTTTTTCCTGGTTATTTATTGGAAAATGCCTAAAGCTGAGCTGTGCAGCTCAACTTCTCGGGAGAAAAGGATCTATTAGCAAATGAAATTTACTCTGACAAAGACTCCAAATATCAGTTTGCAACTGTAGTGGAGAAGGTGGGGCTTTTTTTTTTAATGAACTCCGGTTCTTTGGAATGTTTCCTACAGCTTCTGCAATAAATTTCTCAGCAAGTCTTCTAATCTTCAGATATGCACAATCCTCCTTAGACTTCTCATAGGAATTATCACATTACTTATAAATACACTCAGAAAAAGGAAGGTTGGGCTTACACTCAGTCTAACAGAGCAGGGGAATTTTAAGCAAATCTATCGACTGATTCCTTTTTCTCCTCTAGTTCATTTCTACCCTTTTGCTTTCCTGCTAAAGATCTGCTCCCAAGCCTCTTCCAGTCAATAACAGCCTTTCCCCCGATTGCAGTGGACAGTCCTTCACTTAAGAGTGCTGCTGATGCATTTACATTCTCTGAACTAAATTAGTTGTTTACAGCTAATTTATTGCAGTCATGAAAACCCAAGCGCTTCCCAGTCCCTGGCTTTTATGGAGCAGCAAGCACTTGGGATTGAGAGGATAAAAGATGCTGAGGAATCAATTGGCTGAACAAGTAGAATGCATGGAAAAAACATTAGGAAAGCTCAATGATCTGCTGCATTAACATTAAACATCAATAAGAAGAGGGAAGCAAAGCACAAGCACTTTTCTCTTACACTTGAGGAAGAGGGGAGATACAACCCAATGGTGTGGGAGAGCAGGTTTGAGTCCCTTAACTCTGAAAAATGAGGAAGGAAACTTTCACACCATTTGGCTCACCCTTCTTTCCCCCCCTGCTTGCATAAGAAAGCAAAATCTATAAATTATAAAGTTTCAGAGTTTCTTTTATAGATTTATTTATATATCGCTCTATGAATATCACTGTATGACTTATGGCTTTACACATTACACATCCACCATCTTGCTGATGCTCATTACTTTCAATAAGGCAAGACAAGCTCTTCCACATCCCTTAATTAGCAGTAATGAGGTAATGGCAAGAGCCATCTGCTGTGATTAAGTGAATCAGTTACAAGAGCTGCTGGTGTTCACCTCGTGTTTGCTCAGTGCTCTCAGGTGCTGCACAGGGAGTTCCATCTCTCCTGGCTGGAAACATCTCCCACAGAAGTTTTCCCAGGTCTAGTTATGTGCTCTGGTTGGGATTAAGAGCAGAGGAATGGGGGAGCTGCTCAGCACCAAAATCAGAGCAGCCTTACCTTGTCTTTTCATAGCTACTTAAGAAGCAAACCCCTCAGTAAATTCTTAAAAATCTTTGAAAATTTATACTTAAATCAGCCTGTAAATAAACCTCAGTCTAAAAGTGTTTTCTTACCAGTGAGACAAAATAAGACAAGGGACTCTTGAAAACCTTATTTGAATTTTTAACATTCCTTTTCATTGCAGGCAGGGAAGAACAGATTAAACCTGTTGATGGTTTCTTGCTTTGCTTTGAGTGGTCAAATGAGGTTCAATAAGGCCAAGTTTGAGGTCCTGCACCTCGGTGGGGCAGTCCCAAGGACAAACATGGACTGGGAAGAGAATGGATTGAGAGCAGCCCTGGGGAGAAGGATTTGGGGGTGCTGCTGAGGGAGAGGCTGGACATGCCCCAGCCCAGAATCCCCCATGCCCAGGAGGAGATTCTGCTCCTCTGCCCCCCCACAGTGAGACCCCCCCCACAGAGCTGCCTCCAGCCCTGGGGACCCCAATATTAGAAGGATTTGGAGCTGCTGCACAGAGTCCAGTGGAAGCCATGGAGATGCTCCAAGGGCTGCAGCCCCCTCTGCTCTGGGGACAGGCTGGGAGAGCTGGGGGGGTTCACCTAGAGAAGGGAAGGCTCCAGGGAGACCTGAGAGCCCCTCCCAGTGCCTAAAGGGGCTCCAGGAGGGATGGAGAGGGACTGGGGACAAGGGATGGAGTGACAGGACACAGGGAATGGCTTCCCACTGCCAGAGGGCAGGGATAGATGGGATACTGGGAAGGAATCCTTCCCTGTAAGGGTGGGCAGGCCCTGGCACAGGTTGGGCAGAGAAGCTGTGGCTGCCCCAGCCCTGGGAGTGTCCAAGGCCAGGTTGGACGGGGCTTGGAGCAACCTGGGCTGGTGGGAGGTGTCCCTGCCCATGGCAGGGGGTGGCACTGGGTGGGCTTTGAGGTTTCTCCCAACTCAAAGTCTTCTGTGATTCTGTGGATTTTACACTTTGCTTAATTCCTTTTCAGTTATTTTAATATATCTTATGCTTGATTCCATTGTGTAAAGATTGATGTTTACTTTTGCATGTTTATGTTCAAATCATATGTGAACTGTACAAGGTTCATCCTTAGTAAGAAAGGCATTTCCTCCACAGGCACAATGGAGGAAAAGCTAAAAAGCTTTATTTCTGGCTCTCCCAGTGGCTTACAAAGTGTTGCATAAGTTGCTTTCTGTGTCTAACTTTTCATTCTCTGGTAAACTGGGATGACATTTAATTTCTCTATAAAATGCTCTCCTATTCGTAGAAGTTAATACTACTTATGAGGAAAATATTTAGTTGCTTTTATTTTCTGCACAGGCCTCTGAATTCAGTATCCGGATTTCTGGAGAAGCTGGAAGATGACTGGACCCCTGGAAAATCAAGGCAATATGTGGGTTAGACTTGGATGTGCTTATTTGGGTGAAAAAAATGTGGGAAATAACCTTAATCATCTCCCTCAAAGAGTATAATTCCTTGGTAATTGTTGATTATTATTAGAACAAGAGTAGGATGGTAACTGCCAATTAATACATCTCCAGTCAGTTTGGAGCTTCCCTGGGTGCTGTAATGATTTACAGGTTAGCAGATATTATGACTCTAAAAACATATTTATATATATAAAAAATACATTACGAGATATATAAAGGGTACAGAGGGGAATGTAATATTTTATGTTTTACTTCAACAAAACATGTTCAGCAGGAGAAATAAGAAGTGACACTCAGAACTGATTCCCATTACATTATTCAAAGTGTATTTCTCTGGACATTAACTCCTGTGGCCTGGGTTGCTGTTACTGCATATAAATTATTAATTCCCCTTTATTGAATATGACCATTTATGACTGAATGGCACATGTATAATACATAGGCAACAACACTCAAATGGCACATTCCCTGCCTGCATTTCATCAGAGAAATGAGGTTCAGGGTCTGTGCACCGGAATTGTAGCAAGCGATATTCTGCTTCAGGGCACGGAATGGAGACTCAGATCTCAGCAGGGAGGGAGTTCTTGGTGGTCTCAGTTCATCACCTGTAAAATATAAAAGTAGAAACATTCCTTTTTAGTATATTTTTCTTTTCATCTTTGACTGGGTAATAGATAATTTGGGACAGCTTTGTCTGTGATGATCACAAAACTGATCTCAGGTGGAATCAGGGGATGCTGCCATGGAAAATATGATTCACAGACTGGTTTGGCTTGGAAGGGACCTTAAAGCCCACCCAGTGCCACCCCATGCCATGGGCAGGGACACCTCCCACCAACCCAGGTTGCTCCAAGCCCTGTCCAACCTGGCCTGGGACACTCCCAGGGATGGGGCAGCCACAGCTTCTCTGCCCAACCTGTGCCAGGGCCTGCCCACCCACACAGGGAAGGATTCCTTCCTAATATCCCATCTAACCCTTCCCTACTCCAGCTTATCACTAATTTAGGAGAGCTGGATGGTGACAAATAAAAACTAAATCATTTTCCCACCCCATCAAACCCTTTCCCTGGCTTCTCTCAGCAGCCTCCACCACTGTCCCCTTGCCCTTGGCATCAACAATTTCTGTCTTGAATCCATCCTAAGTCCATCAACTCTTGGTCCAAACCATTGGCCCTTGTCCTGTCACTACAGGCCCTGGTAAAAAGCCTTTCACCATCTCTCTTAAAGCCCCTTTGCACTTCAAAAGCTGCATTAATATCTCACTGGAGCCTTTTCTTGTCCCATCTGAGGAACCTCAACCTCCTCGGACTTCCCACATGGAAATGATGTTTTTGCCCTCTGACCATCTTCGTGGCCCTCCTCTGAACTTCTCTGACAGTTCTATTCCTTCCTATAGTTAATATTCATAATTTGAAGGAAGACCATACACAAGTGAATTTCATAACAGTGTATGTTCTTCTTTGATCACAGATAGACTAATAGGAAACCAGGGTGCTTCCCATTTCCAGCTCCAAATCCACTGGAAATTAGGAGAAGCTTGTTCAAAAAAAAAGGAGAAGTGTCTCTATCCTCACTCTAAGAACATGCAGAACTGTAGTAAAATGTTAATTATTCGTTCTGAGTTCTACTGGCTTTTAATTTTATTATTTCAAAATTGCTTTCAAAATAATACTAGTCACGTAAAATCAACCACTGAAATTAAATATAGACCATGGCAATCTATAGAGTTGATGTTATTAGCAAGCCAGTGGAAGCCGATAGACTTAATATTGGCTCCTTGTCTGGGAAATGCTTGTTATTGAAAAAATTCCAATGCAAATCCCTGCAACATCAGGTAAAGCAGATGCCAGGCTGAACTTTTAACAAGCTAAAGAAATCTTGATATATGGCAAACTCCATAATGAAACAAATGTTAGATGTTAATTCAGGTCACAAATAAAAGCTACTTGATAAAATTTAACGCCAAAGTTGAATTCTAAGGTGCTCTTAGGATGATTAATGCCTGGAAGAATGTATGAGACTGTTCAGTGGCTTAGATGGCCCTTAAAAATAACACCAATATATGGAAACTAATTAAATTCCTCTATCTCCTCCTCCTTGTCTGCCACAAACCAGCCAGTTCATCTTTCTGCCTCTAACATGATGCTTTATCTCAGCCGAGGTCTCAAAAATGTCCATTGCTGAAGAGTTTGCACTTGTCCTAGGGGAGATTTTTCCATAGGAAGGCAGCTATAAAAAGCAGGGTCAGGTGTTATAAATAACTCAAAACAGCAGCGTGCAATAAAAACTCCTGTTTTCACAGCCATGCTAGGCAGCCTCTCTCATATTGCTATTAAAAAAAGCCCTCAGTTGGTGCATCCTTTGGATCCCATGGACACCTCCCCTGTCAGAAAGACAACGTGGTCACCAAACTGTCAGGTGGTCTGTGTAGAGAGAAACCAGACCCCAGGAGAGGGAGAGGGACAGGAGGGAACAGGAAGCCCTCCTATGGCTTATTGCAGTTAGGACAGAGGACTCTGGGATGACCTTTAATCTGACTGCTCAGCACTCAAAAGTCTGGAGAGCAGTGCAAACCCTCCAAACTTGGGGACAACCCCAGGGAATTTGTGATGGGGCATCCCTGGGAGTGTCCAAGGCCAGGTTGGACAGGGCTTGGAGCAACCTGGGCTGGTGGGAGGTGTCCCTGCCCATGGCAGGGATGGAACAAGATGAGCTTCAAGGTCCCTTCCCGTCCAAACCATCCTGGGGTTCTGTGCTTCAAAGACAGGCAGAAGAGGGGAATTAGAGGGCTACATAAATTGCAAAAGTGGTTCACGTTTTATAAGAGCTTAAATTACCCAAGTTTTCACAAGAAAACTTGGTGTGTGGATGTGGCAATATGACTGTCTGCAGTTTGGTGGCCCACAGTAGAAATAATGCTGGGCATACAAAAATTGGGAGCTGTAAGCCCTTGAAACAAAAATCTCGATTCCTTAGAACAAAATGTAAATTTAAGCAGTGGATGATGCTTTTTTGAAAGACTTTGACAGAAGTGATTTTTACTGTGCATAAATGAGATTTATTTAAATTGGGAAGAGAGGGATTTCATGAGAACATACAGAGTTTTTCCTATTTTTTTTTGTTTGTTTGTTTGTTTCATGGAAAGACAGTGTTTTACAGTGTTCTTGAATTGAGTGCAGCATTAAAACACAGCAATCAGCTGCACTAAGGTGCTAGCAGGGTACTAAACACAAATGAATTAATTTCAAATAAAATGAAGCAGCTGCTACAGTGATCATCAGGATTTATAATTTTGTCCCTCAGCGAATCAAAACTAATACAAACATAGAGAAATTAAGAAAAATTGATATAGATCACTCTGGCACGATTAGGTGTGTGAAAATTAGAGCAGAAAATCAGCATATTGGTGGTACTAACTAACAAGGTGAAAATATTGCATAAATGAATTGCCAATACCTGACTTCACCAGAGGTCTGGCGTAGTTCCCGTGATGTTTTAGCCATGAGGTGTTCTCTGTGGGTTTTTTGTGCTCCTGGCAGATATATGAGCCCAAGCAGTTTATTTGACAACTCTTTCTTTAGGATTCTGTAAATGTTACAGGCTGCAGAAATAACAAAGTCCTTGTTTGTTTTCATAACAATGACATTCATGATGAGTTTATTCACAGAGACTGTCAATATTCCTTCGAGACAGTCACATGTTACTTTTTTAATACTAAGGAAAAGCTTCAAAAATTTGCAGATCCAAGATTAAAGCATTATTTGGAGTTCAGGAGAACAAAGTGTTACAGGAGATGATTCACTTACGTTTTTCAGAGATGCCTGATTTGTGCTGCCAGAATCCTCATTAGGAGGCTAGACAGACTCTGACAGACACCGAGCCAGAAAAACAGGGAATATTCACAGAGTTTTGTGTCAGAGTCATAAATTTATAAATACCTTTATGGGTTTGCTGGTTAAGATTCAGAAACTAAAGATACAGATTAATTTACATACACTGAAAGGTGAAACAATGCTGGTACCAAACCTTCTGAAACTTCACTTACCTGCCAGCAAAGATTTGATTTTGCAGTCTGGATGCTTAAATGTGTGAAACTGAAATCTTGATTTAGGGAAGGGCAGACATCATCCTGAAATGCACCCAGGAAGGAGGGTGTGCAAGGATCTGCACAGCTGCACAGTCCACGCTCTCTAGGGGGGATATTCACATACTTGCTGTGATGATTTCCCTCTCACAGCTTTTGCTCAGGGTTAAACTCTTGCAGGTTGATGCTTTGGAGCACAAGTGTGATGGGGAGCAGCTGAGGGAGCTGGGGGGGCTCAGCCTGGAGAAAAGGAGGCTCAGGGGGGACCTTCTTGCTCTCTGCAACTCCCTGCCAGGAGGGGGGAGCTGGAGGGTGTCAGGCTCTGCTCCCAGGGAACAGGGACAGGAGGGGAGGGAATGACCAGGAGATGCTCAGGTTTGACATGAGGAGGAATTTCCTCCTGGAAAGGGTGGTGAGGCATTGGAAGGGGCTACCCAGGGAGGTTTGGAATCCTCACCTCTGGAGGTGTTCAATAACTACGTGGATGTGGCACTTGAGGACACTGTTAGTGGTGAATACGGTGGTAGTGCTGGGTTGGTTTGGGCTTGATGATCTTAGAGGGCTTTTCCAGCCTTGAGGATTCTCTGATTCTTTGCCCAGACTCTGCTGTGATGCTGAGGGACAACCTGACTTTCACAAACAACCCAACCAAAATCCAAACAACCTCTGCACACTTTTTCTGGGAGTTTAATCCGAGCTGTGAAGGGATCAGGACCAGAAAACCTGCTGTCTCCTGTTTTTGCTGCTGCAAACGTGACCCTGCGTGGCTCCACACTTAGTTATGGCTCTGAACTCAGAAGCCGTCAGTGGGGTGGGTTGAGTTGAGGGTACTGGGAGACCCCAGCAGAGCCCTGAGCCATTCCCACCATTCCCACTCACCCTGTCCCTGGATATCAGGGAGATCAGCACTTCCCTCTCCAGCTCCACGTTTATCCCTGTGGAATTCTTGCCATTCACAGTTGCCGAGAGCTCCAAACTATTCAGATCCTTCTGCAGGACCAGGTTACCCAATAAAATTCTCTGTTAAGAATTTCTGCTTCATCCTTGGAGTTTCCAAGCACTGCAGCAACTATTGGCATGAGAAATGCACTTTATTTTGTGGCAGTGAATATCAGAATATCGTGGGAAGGTGAAATTAAAAGTGAAAAACCTTACACTAAAAAAAAAAACCCAAGCATTTTCTTCTTTGACTTCCCAAAATCCATGTGTGTGTTTTGCATCTGGTAGGTGAGAAAATAAATGAGGCGATAACATAAAAATTGAAAAGGGGGTTTTGTTATAGGCAAAAGCTTATTTATAAATAAATATCTGTTCTTATAAATGAATCAGGCATGAGAATAACCTTTGGCTGAGAATTACATCTTGCAGGTACATGGAAAGTCTGCATTTTCTGATACTCATTTAAAAACTTCCAAAAGAACTTTGAAAATCTCAATAAATCAAGCATTTGATGTTTTTCCTGGGTCTGTGCCTGTCAACTTTCATTAGAGATTCAAAGAACACTGGAAACAGCAAAAACACATGATTTCCCTAATTATGATTTTTCATAAATTTAAGGTGCTGTCAAATTACAATGTATTTTGCATCATCTACCAAAAATTAAATACTGTTCAGAACATAAATTTTCTTAAAATTGAGTTCAAGGTCCTTTTTATTTTTCAAAAGTGTTTGAAGCAGCTCATTAGTTTAAAAGCTCCACCCTCCCCCCCCAGTATTCTCAGTCAGTTACTTTTACAATTTTTGCTTAGTGTTTGTTAGAAAAGAATGCAAAATATAAGTTGTTTCTCACCTATGCATCCTTCTGAGTCCCTCTTGGTCTTTTCTATACCTATCAAATGCTTTATTTGGTTTTGTATGAATTTCTTGCACTTCAACCAACAGTTTCAATCTTTGGTTTGCCATCTGTCAAATAAAAAGTGAGTTGGTTGTGTCTGGGAAATGGTTTTAATCTCTGCACGTTGGTGATTTTTCTCATTAAAATAAAATATATATTCTAACACTGAAAATGCCAGACAAAATATGGCTCATATTGCAAGAGCTTTGGAAAATATTAGAACTGCAATGCAAATCTAGCAAGAGACCTAGAGATTACTTCAATAAACCTGGAGGAAAACAGCAGCTAATTTAAAGGAAAACAACATCCAACAATCTTGTTTACCCAAAGGACAGGATTTATCATTTATGACTTGACCGGAAAAAAAAGTTACAATGATATGTTTAGCCAGAGTGTCAAAGTCCTTAAAAAGAGCAGCTATTTTTAAAATGTGCATAAAACTTCTCTTCAAACTGAGGAATCTGATTACTGAAAAATACAAATTAAAAAANTGTGTGTGTGTGTGTGTGTGTGTGTATATATATATATAAAATCTGTGGCATAAATCTGAACACAAAGGTCCAAATCTTCAAAACCTCAGCCATGGAGGCTAAAACTGGTGGAGTCACAAAGGTCAAAGGTGTGTTGGCCGTGGTTCAGACACACGTGGCAGTCACACAACCCCAGACTGGGTTGGGTTGGAAGGGACCTCAAAGCCCACCCAGTG
>VXBX01000218.1:379694-404959 GCA_013400415.1 Scytalopus superciliaris | reverse complement strand
AAAAAAAACACAAAAAGAAAACCAAAAAGAAAATCAGGAAAAGGACTTGCTGTAGAAAATTCATAAATAACCTTCATAAAACCTTTTGTTTGAATAGCAGACAGGAGAATTTGGCTTTATTAAGAATTCACCAGAAGTCTAAGCGCTTCAAAAAAGTTTTATTATTAGGCATGAGTCAGCCCTCGGAAACTTTGAATACTGCAGGTATTTATATACATAATGATGGAGGAGGTGGCCAGTGAAAAATAGGATAACCAACCCAAACTGCCTAAAGACATCCTTAAGCATCTGAGGAGAGTTTTGAGTGGAATAGANCAAACCCCGTCCAACTTGGCCTTGTGACACGCTGGAAACTCTCCTGGTAGTGAAAAGATGAAGTGTGTTTTGGGCAGGAGGTGTAGGATGGAAGTGTCCCATCGGGTCCCCATGATGGGATATTATCAACATATCAAGGTTGGGATGTTTGAGGGATGGAGCTTGTTTGGCCCACAAAGGTTTAGAAATGTTTAAGGGGCAAAGGGAACTGCACAAGAAGATGATCTTTTAGTTAAAACAGGTTTGCAACCGATGCTGCTCACCTTACCTGAATTTCCCCCTCATCTCCATATGGTCCCATGCATGGAATTTAGGGGTTGATTTTTCTTTCTAGAAAAGAAGAGGGGAAAGAAAAAAAAACCACAGAAAAAAAATATTGAAGAGGAGGTTTTAATTTTTTGTCTTGTCCTGATGCTCTGCCAGTGCTCTCATTATCACAACCACTTGATGGTTGGAGGGAAATGATAATTTTTATGACTCAGAGCCTTTGCCTGAGCAGGAGTGACACAGGGAAAGAGAGTCACAATATAGGAAAGCTCCAAGTTTTCCTCACATGTCTTCGGGTCCACTCAGTACTAAGTTACTCCAGAAAGCAGATTATCAATGATATTGATTTATCCTTCAGCTTGATACAATGCCCAGATAGCTTAGAACCAAATATAGATTGTTATCTTATCTTAAAGGTGTTAAAAAATTGTTGAAACATTGACAATAATGAAAACATAAATATCAAGGAGAATATTGGTTTCTCTGCTATATAAATATTACTGGCCATTTTGAGCCATTCCTAGGAGAATTTATGTTTTAAAAAGCCAATCAAAAACCAGTGTTCATAAGTAAAACATAAACATTCCTTATACAGTAAAGAATTAGGGCACTACATCAGTGTTGACCAGATAATTATTTCCTTGTATCTTGATTTATTCCCATTTAATTGCTCACAGACTCACAGAACCTAATGAAAACAGAATGATGCATTTATTCAGACAGCTTTGTCCTTGCATGGTCATGTATTTAAAGACAAAAATGAATTTAAAAAAAATCAAACCTACTATGACTATCATTCAGTAAAACTAACTCCCAGTTTAGTAAGAGATTTCCAGAACTCCTTTCACTTCTAGCCCAAGACAAAATAGCAATAAATATACTAAACCTGTAATATTTTCATGTCTGAAACACTGACAAAACTTCTAAATATTCCTTGGCAAATTCCTAAGGGAATGAAGTGAGTTATCACAGAGGGAATTCAGAGCATCTCATAAGAACTGCAAGAAGGAGCATGGCCTGTCAAATTCTTTTTGCTCGGGAAAAAAGGGCTTGTCATTGTATTTAATTCCCCTATGACTGTAATTTCTCACAATTTTTTCATGCTGAAACATATAAGAACTTTAATTCTGTGTTATACCTGAGAAATATCTTGCAGTTCAATGAGTGGTATCAGCAATAATACGAATTTTTTGGTCATACATGAATATTGAATAATCCACAGGCTTTGGAGTTCAGTTTCTCAGCCGGGACATCAACGTTTATAGAGTCAGTGGTTAAAACTTGTTAATTCACAAACAAGGTGCTGTAAGGTGTTTACAGTTAATATTTATCAGAGTTTTCATAGAATTACAGAATCAAAAACCCCTCAAAATCCTTTCTCTAAAAAAACAGGTACTGGATTAGAGTTTACACAAAAATTGTAGCAACTCCTGCCAAAGTTGAAGCCTGAGAAAACATAATTCTTGCTGTTTTCTGGAAATTAATCTTCACTATCAAGCACAATGGCAGTAATCTTGTATGTATTTATATAAATATGCGTTGAGTCAGGCTCACTTAAGCTCTTTCCTTATGTATTCCTGCTCATAAATCCTCATTTGCCCTTGTGAATTGTAGGAGAATAAAGATGAAGTGAAAACCTACTTGTACTTTGTCCTCCGAGCCCGAAGAGAGCTTTCTGTGAGGGGCATGAATAATTCTCATAATGCACATTATATTGAATTTAAATCTATTTATTCCGGGCGTGTAAAGTCGACGTTGTCGTTTCTCAAACTTATGTGAGAATGTTTAACAGTTCTTAGAAATTTGTTAACACTTCCACAACAATCTTATTTTATTTGGTGTGGGGAGCACGTTTTTCCTGCTGAGATGCTGTTCCATTCTGAAGGAAGTATTTAGTAAAGTCGGTTTGTGTAAAAAATGCTGCCAAATCGGGCCTTTCTTAACAGTTCTGGCTGCTGTTGAAATATTCATTTTAACTTTAATTTCCCTGTACAAAGGAGACAGAAGCTCCATTCTCTCTCTGCTTTGTCCTGCTTGTCTTTTTAAAGGTTAAGAATTGCACTATTTAAACAGACTAAGATTAATAAACTCAGTTAAACTGCTCTCGTAGAAATAAAATCTCAGATTCCCGCCAGAATTAATTTTTTTGAGATGTCAAAAGAAAAAGAAATAATAAAAAATAAGGATGTGCAAAGGCTTTCTGGAGTTTGTGTACTGTGGGTGCCACAGCAGGAACCACAGGAACACAGACAGGGCTCCTTCCTGTGTCATATCAAAGACTTTGACTTGGTCTCCTTTTCTTACCGAATAATTCTGGTTGGGATCTCAACGGGCTTAAAGGGGGGGAGAAAAATCCAAAGGAAATAAAAGCTTCAAAAAATAAACGCCAAACAAGAGTAAAATAAAAGAAAGAATATTTATCTTGCTATTTTCTGGGGGAAAGGAATAGTCTTTAACATATTAAGTGATGCTTTTGCCATGCAGGTAGGACAGGTAAAGGAATTATCCTGCTTTCATCTCAGTTCTTTTAATTTTGATCTGAGACCATTTACATTCCCTCTTTTGGTTTTCTCTTTTTTCTGCCTCTCTTTCTGAGCTCCCTCATGGTGTATGTACCACAATTTTAAAGAACTGTCATATTTCTGATATAAAACAGGCAGGGCATCAGTGAAAAATAATAAAAAACCTGGGAGAAATCTGATGAATTTTGTATTCTGTGCAAAGCAAGCTCCAATTTTATCCTGTTTTTCTCTCAGATTCATATCTAGACACCACTAAGAAGGAAGGAGCACTCAGGAACAACATTTCTGCTCAGCTGCAGAGAAAGCTTTAAAATACTTGTTTTTTCTTTCTATAAAACTAAAAAAGCTGTCAGATTAGATACATTCTTATTCATGTGAATAGATAAAGGTGAGGCTGAGTGATGAATCCATTAAATACACATTATATTGCTTACAGAAGGGGAAACAGAACTCAGAAGTTTAATATTGTATTTCAAGTGGAGTCTTTTGCTTTCCTTGCTTAGGAGCTTTTTCCCAAGTCCCCTCTCCTGTGCTCGCAGCTCCCAGTGCAGTTAATTAAAAGAATGCAAATTCCAGCCAGCCAAAAAAACCACCAGCAACCTAAAAAGGGGAGCAGAATAAATTAATCTGTTCCTCTGAATTCCTTTGGATTTTTTTTTCCCATTCGAATTTTAAACGTTTGGGGCAGGTGAACAAATTCAGACCTGTGAAATAATCAACAATAATGTGTAAGAAAGTCTACAAACAAATTTCAACAGATCAGGGAAAGATAAATTCAAAGTTCTAAACTGACTTTTTTATTTTTGAGAGAAGACATACCTCTTTAATCTCTTCTACATAGTGGATAATGAATTAGATGGCAATAATTAAGCAGAGCTGCCCAACAAGCAGTCTATAAATCCTAATACTGCATATTCCTATTCTAAATTTTCCCATTCTCCATGCTGATATTAGGAATTTTCACTAATCCAACATGAACAGGGAGCAGGCTTTTGCTATTTTTTGTGCACACGTAGCAGACAGTAAAATAAATTTCAAATAAAACAACAAAGATAATGAAACACCTCACCTGATAAACCACAGGTTTTCTTAGAGCCACAATAAGATTGAATAGTCATAGTCTGTTCCACAGGACTTATTTTTTGAGGATATAACAAAACAAATTTATGGTTGGTTTTGTTCAATCATTTCTCCTTATTTCTTAAAATTCTGGTTTACAGCTCTTAAGGTGCTTTACTGATAAGGCCTGGAAATCCCACTGTGGAGTTCCTGAGGCAGGATTGTCCTGTTTAACATGCACAGTATGTGCTCCCAGCAGGGTCATTTATTCCCTGAGCAGGATCTTAATTACTATCTTTATGCTGATGACATCCAAATATAAAAGGTATATCAAACAGCTCATGATGACTTAGATAAATCTGTCTCTGGTCTGGAAGGATACTTATTAGATGTTAAATGTTGATTGTCTGCTCACATTTGGTGCTTAAGCCGGAATGGATTTTATTTGGCAGCGCCTCATTTGTGGTCCCATTTGTTGGAAATAGAAGATTGGCTCCTCCCTGAATAATCCTGTTCTCTCTGACCCTCAGAGAGCCACACTGGTAAGTCTTCATATTTACACATCAGGACTTCAGCAAGGTTAAGGACATTGCTGGTTCAGCAGGAGCTGCGGCTTTTGATTGATGAGCCACCAATTCCAAGGCTGGAATCCCATAACTCATTGTTTGCAGGCCTTCCCGAGCTGTTTGTTGTACCAAAGCATCCAACACATCCAGCACGTGCTGGAAATCAGCCCCAAAGGAATATCTGTGTGGCCCTGGGATGATCCCTGCCACTGGGAAATCGGCTCCCTCAGAAGGCAGAGCTGGTTGGTGCCACCTGAACATCTCTAGCTGATATTTTACACAACACTGGAGAGTTTTTTTGGTGAGAGGATTTGTGTGAGTCTCCCTCTGAGACCTCCAGAACTCCCTATTCTTTCCTGGAATATGATTTTAGTTATTTCCAGGAGCTGCTTGCTTAATAGTTTATTTAATTCCTTCAGACACCTTTCACTTGTGCTGGCAGGAATTGCTATACCCCTTGAACTATTATTTGGAAAAGCATTTATTTAATTTAACTTTTATATATAAGTATATATATATATGTAAGTGTTTTATCTGAATTTCCTTTAGCTTTTGTGAAACCCTGTAGTTTCATGGAAAACAAGCAACCGATTTGAAGAATGACCAGCTGATATTTGGCCTTGAAATTCAGGAGAGATAAAGATGGATCATGGTCCTCAGTGTCATTATTGATCACATAATGGCAATAGAGATAAATTATATGGTGTTACACTTACCAACGGGCAAACTTTACTGCTCAGATTGCTTTTCAATTTTCTATTTATTTTCTAATAAACTGAATCAATAGACTCCTGCCATTACTCCCTCTGGGCCTATTTGGGGTAATTTTTTTCTAAAAACAAGTCCTACAGCCAGCACTGGTCACTGTTGGAGATGTGATAGAAAGTGACTTTCGCAGTATTTTCATAGAATGTATTAATTTATTTTCAAATTATCCCAGAATGGAAGGGGCCTTAAAGCTCATCCAGTGCCACCCCCTGCCAAGGGTAGGGACACCTTCACTAGCCAAGGTTGCTCCAAGCCCAGTCCAACCTGGCCTTGGGCACTTGATTGTGATAAAGGGTGGTCTCTGTATTTCTGATGCCCTCCCCCTGCAGAACCACCGTGCCCACCAAATCTCAGGTGTGTTCTGACTTTGCTAATCATTCTCACAAGGCTCTGATGGGCAAAAGGGAATTTAAATTAGGAGCTGAGAAATGAGTGTTACTCCATGTAATGTCTTAACAGTGTAATTAAATACAAATGGTTGGTTGTCCAGTGTAATACCAAGACTATCCGTAACCCAGCTCATTAGTTATACACTTAAAATTGTTATTCATTAAAATCTGCCAATATCCACACCTTTATTTGGATGTCCAGTGTCCTTCTGGGACCTGAGGCTGAAACTTCAGGAGAAGAAAGGAGCTGGGAAGCATCACAGCCTTATATCCCTCCATCTTTGCCAGGAGGAACGTGTTACCCCTGATGGTTTGAGTGCCTCCTTCCTCAATCCTGGGGCCCTTGGATTAATTTATTGTACTCTCATCTCTGTCTCTTTCTTTACATTAACTCTAGGCTGCAATGTGAGAAATTTCAGGAACCTGGGAGCTGTACAGTGGCTTCCCTCAGTTTTGGTGGGCATTGAGGGTTGATGTTCATTGGAGTGACTCCCTGTGTTTGCCAGACCATTTCTCGAGATGACATTCACAATGTTTACAGTTGTATTGTTGTAAAGTCATCAGCATTTCATCACTAAACACTGCTACAATAAACAAAGTTAATTACTTTCAAAGCAAGCCCAGAAAAAAAATTGAAATCTTGCATAATTAGGTCAACACAGAGCGCAGAGCCTTCTCCTAAATAAAATAAAGATCATATTTTCAAGGACTACAACAGACCACAGGGGAGAGGGTGGTGCAGCTTCCTCCTGACCATCACCTGCAAATCCATCTTAGCAACTACTGCTGTCACCAAACAGCAGGAAATAAACTCTCCAACCAGTTTGTTGGGTTAGAAAGGGGACTTTACTTTATGAACAGTGCTCTGGGTGCAAGGGGGTCACTCCACAAAGCACCAACCAGAGCAGGTTCTAGTCCTGAAGCTTAATACATATTCGTGACATTGCTATTACATCTTCATTACATTTCCCAAATACATGCATATATGATAATCATTCCCATGGACTTATTTGGGTGTGATTCTGGATCTTCTCAGGAATGTTTTCTCCTGGAGAGTATCTCCAGTATTCCTCTGATATCCCTTGCTCTGACACACAGTCCTTGCTCTCAAAACTCAGACATCAGATATTCATCATTTTGCCAAATCAGTCTTTGACAGGAAATGAGGAAGCAATAGCTGGCACAAGACTATTACTTACAGATGTGGGGATCAAACAGTGTTGTACTAAAGTCAAAGCAATTTTCCAACACCTTCTCCCACTGCTGCACAGACTCCTTTTTAAAAAATACCCAAAACTTGTTCAGTAACACCATCCCAAGGCTTGGAGAACTTTGTTGCAAATTAACTGGGCTCTACCTAAGGACCAAATTCTAAGTGCTTATTCAAAAAAGGTGATGGACTGCTGGTTGGAGGGAATTAACTACTGAATAATCTCTCTTTAAAATTACTTTAGTGCTGCTCTGGATTCTGTTGCCTTTCTCAGTGCCATGTGCCTCTCTCAAGCAAAACCTTTTGGGCTCAGTCCTGTCTAACTCGAAGTTTACTCCACACTGATTTGTCAATGCATTCTTTAGCTCTTCTCTTTTCAGTTTCTGTGGTTCTGCAGAGTCCCAGCTTTGTCTCAGTCAGTTTTCCATAGGAAAAGCAAAGTCCTTTCTATACTGTAGATACTTTAGTCCCAAGAGGAGTCTTTCTGATAGATATGTATAAATAAAAATGTATACAAAATTATGTGTGTGTGTATGTATTTCTTAGTCTGGATTTCTCTATCCAAAGTAGTTTAAAAAATGAACCCTATTCACCTACAGACTTTATTGCTGTTAGGAAAAATTTATGGATGGTTCAGCTGCCCCAAAACCTCTGCCCCAGATGTGCCTCCCTACACCCCTTAAGGACATTGTCTCCGGTCACAAGGCTGGTCCCAGGAATGTGGAAAGACCTCCAACAGATTCCTGAGCTTCTGTTTGGCAAACTGAGTGGAAGAACCCTTTGGATATCCTGGAGATGTTGTATTGGGATGCTGATTACTCTGAAAGTGCTTCCAATTACAGAGATTGCTTTCCCCAAGGAAAGGAGGGCTTTGATGGGAGAGAGTTATCTCCAAGAAGTTGGAAATACAACAAAATCCTATTGGAAACCACCATCAGTGCAAGGCATCAGCAGGTCTCAAGGCAACATTTACCAAGAACCAGATAAGCCAGAGGCTTCTTCTTGCTTAATTAAGCTTAATTAGGCTGCCCTTCTGAAGTTTCATTATTCAGGAGTGATTGAGACAACTGGAATCTTCACTGAGTGGTTTTCAGGAGAGCTGCACTTCCAGCAGGTGGGCAGAGCTGGTTCCAGGTTCCTTCATTGCCACCCGGTCTGTCCTTAGGGGTGTTTTGGGGACACTTGCACAAATCTTTGTGAATAGGGACATTGTCTCTCTTAAAAATCAGCTCTTGTAGGACTTTTTACCCTCTCAACAGCTCTGGCTGATGGAAGGACTGCTCTGATAATTGAACTTTTACCATTCAGGTGGTAATTTCTGAGGCTGGAGCCACGTTCATGCATATTCAGCAAGGAGTTTGTTTTTGTCCACCTCCTGATTGCCATCTCTCAATAAACAGCACAACGTGGCCATTGGGGGCTCACAATACCTTTCCTTGGTGGTAAAAGTCTTCCCTTTGCTCCAATGGAAATGAGAGTGAAATTATGTATATTTATGACTGTGCAGAATACAAATTTTAGCAGACAATCATGGAAACAAAATGATGAATTTTTGGGTTCCAGCAGCGCAATTTAATGGCTTGCTAAAATTGATAGTTTTCTACTGGTTTACATTTGTCTGCTAATATGATAATCCAGGCATTGGATATTGTAGGGATCAATTGCTGAGATTATCAAAAGATAAATGGTTAACACAATAGCCATCAGTAATGACTGCATAGCATTAATCTGATAAGACAATTTAAAGTAACTTATTAATTGTTTTTCTCCAATTTTACATATTTAAATAATTAATACTTATAAAATATAAAAATGTACTTATTTAAACAAACCGCAACATTAGGAAAGTCCTTTCTGTGGGTTTTATCTGATTATTTGAGTAACTCCAATTGGTGACACAGTCAGTGTGGACTTCAGTTATTTGTAACTTTTAGGAGAGCAATTCTGCACACCCAGAAGCAAAATAACACACACAGTGGAAACAGGAAAATTGGATACATTTGAAAAACTGCTTTTCTCAGTGTTTCACAAGTCAGGATTATTAATGATAACCCCTTTATGTTTAAATGATAAACTGCATGATATAATGGGAGGCAATTTGTATTGCCAGTTTTTTTGGTAGTATGTTTAAGAAAAGGAATAAGTATACAAATAGAATTTGCTCTTTGTCCAGAATAAAAACTATGAGTTTATTTTGTATCCTGCAAAATAGTGGAGAATAAATGGCTTTAATAGTTTTAACCCAAAATATTTTGGCACAGATCTGGACTGAATAAGGAATTACAAGAAAGGAGTTGATCACAGATCACAGGATTTCATTATTAATTTTTCCCTTTTGCTCAGTGATATCTTTCTGCTGCTTTTTTTTCCCTTTGCCTTTAATTCTGAAGGTCTTTGCCAACTTCCCGCTTTGATGACTCAGTACAAACTCCATGAACTTTGCTGTCTGCTGCTATATAAAAAGAGACTTTTCCTTTTCTTTCTCAGTCTATTTTGAGCATCTCACTTTGTCAGAAGTACAAATAAAATTACGTGCATGTCTAAGAAAATCTGATAAGGAAGATGCTCTCAGCAATTAACAGTAGCAACGTAAAACAAACAAATTCCATCTGCTCAAGGTCCCAGTTATTTCCAGGACATACTTTGACCCTTGCAATGTTACAGGTTAAATAAGTAGAGGGAGAATGGTCTATGTTTTATTATTCTGTAGCCAAACTGAATATTTGGACATTATTGTGGACTATAGATGAGGAATTTTTCTGACTGTAGGGAGAGAAAACCACTTCGCCTTCCCATTGCCTTCAGTGGGGGGGCTCATTGGCAGCACATTGGTGAGAAAGGTCATAACCTCATTGCTATCTATTGACTACATAGCAATTAATAACCTTCTAGCTTTAAGGTTGAGATTTGCTCTGTTTTCAAGGGTCACACTTTAAGCTCAGTCATTTTCTCTCAGCACTGAAGACAGTTGTCTGTAGCCACAGCAACCACATATTCCCAAATTCAGAGTAACAGCTTTCATCAAACTGTAATCCGTGATCTCTTCAGCAGGGTAAGTGTAATTGCACTTTCAATACTAAAAAATACAAATATCCCTAACTAGAGCTGTTACTGATTCCCACAACTCTCCTTTAACATGCAACTCTCCTTTCTGCCTGGGGCCTCATCAGTTCAAATGATATCTTTGAATGATGAAATACCAGAAGCAATTTCACACACTGTTTCCTTGCATTGGTTTTCATTGTTGTTTTTACTACAAAACGCTCATGTAGTTTCCAATTAGGGTTCTTCTTTCAGGAATTCACCAGGGCTTTGCTTCAAAGATAAGAGATAAGGCCTTTTGAATAAGGAGTTATTCTTACTCTAGGGGTCTGTGATACTTTAGCTGGGTTTTTAAGAAAGGTAANTGCAATAGTAAATTCACTACTTTCCTTAGAAAAGCAGATTCTTAACCTTCGCCGCCGGCCCAGGCAAAACATCCTTAAAGCAGGCCTGGCCTAACACAGATAAGCCAGGCCCAAACACTGAGAGCTCGTCAGCGTGCGAGCCGGAGAAGGAAAACAAAGCAAAAGAGAGCAAGAACACCTCCCCCTTCGGCTTATATACACCTGATTATGTAAAGAGGTGGGATGGAATACTGCCTAGATCTTGACCCTGGTTACCAAGGAAGGCCTACAAAAAACAACCCATCACAATTGTATTGATGGATGATGCCCTTAAAGTAGCTGGGATACCCTTTGGAAATCAAGGAATGTTGGATGAGACACCACCCACCTTACCAAGTGCAACATCTTTGCCAACAAAGTGTCCAAGCTTGAAACAGGCACTGGGGCAGCGTGTGCTGATCTGGGGTCCCCGGTGTGAGAGTGGCACAGACTCACTGGAGAGTCTGCAAAAGGTCCACAAAAATATTTAAAGATTTGAAGCATCTGCCCTGCGAGGAGAGGCTGGGAAAGCTGGGACCAAGCAACCTGGAGAAGAGAATGCCTAGTGGGATCTTATCCCTGCGTGTGAAAGGTGAGAGGATGGTGGCACAGTAGGAGACAAACTTCCTTCTCAGTGTTCCCAGTGTTGAGACGAGGGAACCAGCACAAGCTGGAAACAAGAGAATTCCACTGAAACACAGGGAGCAGTTTTGGTTTGGGTTGGTTCTCTTGTAAGAGTGTTTGAACAAATCAACAGGTTATCCACAAAGGCTGTGGATAGTGGGGGGGTTGCTCCGGGTGGTGTCCAGAGGTGTCTGTAACACTCAGCCCCTCTCAGGTTCTGTGGCACAGATGACACTTTTCAGTATGAAGCAAACTCAGCTTTGGAAAGTCTCAATATGAAATTGTGCCTATAAAACACATCAAAAGAATGCTGAGATATTTTAAAAAAAGCCAAGCAAACCAAACTTTCTGACATTCTTCTGACTTTCAGTTGGATTTATATGTACTTTATTAGGAAGCCCTTTATGCTGTTCCCTTCCAACATAAGGCCAATGTAATTACCACAACCCACCCCTCAACTTACACCCCTAAAAATAACTTTTGGAGTTAGTATTCCAATTTGGCGGCTACCAAATGTCATGTTTGGGTTTGTGGGTTTTTCCATTCAAATATAGGAAATCATAAAGTCTGCACCAAGCTGTAGGTTGAGTGTCATTTTCCACAGCTACGTGACCCTCAGGGAAAATTCCTTGTCCGTGACAGGGGGTCGGAATGAGATGATCTTCAAGGTCTCTTCCAGTCCAAACTGTTCTGTAATTCTGTGGTTCTCCTAGATTTAGGCTGATCTGTACTTTTATTCTTCTTCAAAACCAGTGTTTTTTCTTCCTGCATTGTCATTCAACTTCCATCTCTTAATGTAACCCAACCTTTCAAAGGTCTCTGATTGAACTAATCCCATTGAAGTTCAAAACATCTTATTGCCATGGATTTCTATGTCAAATTGATTTGCTTTAGGTAATGTTTACAAGCTCCATAACACTAACTGAAATTCTTACTATATTAGAAGAGTTATTAAAAATAGCTGTTGCTCAGTGGCAGGTGAGAACTTCTAAGTTCTGATACATATATATCTATATATATGTTAACATTATTTATGCAAGATGGGTACTGTTTTAGCTCAAGCCTTTAGTTTTAATTTCATGTAGATTTTGGCAGAATACCAAAGTTATTTGAATTCAACAGAAGACTTACATTGACTATGATGGATAATCATTTAAAATGCAAAAGATTCATGGATTCATCCCAAATAGCCCAGAGTAACCACAATTCTTAATGCTGTAAGGACATTTAACAGTGTTATTCCTTTTCCCCCCCTTTTTAATGTCTTCCAGAATGCAAAAGTTTGATATCAACCCAATGATTTTGGGCAAACTTTCCTCAAGCCCAGAGGTGTGCGATGTAAGAGCAGGTTCAAAGCTTTGACCAGCACTACAAGAGATCAGTTATTCCAATTAACATTAAACTTGATATTTGCCCCCCTGTTTTCCTTGGGTTTGTAATTTTTCCTCTTTCTACCCAATTTTAGCATATATTTTGGGTCACAGTGTGGGTAACCCAGGCATATCCATAGTGTATCTCTCTCAGAAAGACAAACAACTGAGTTTTCTCTGTGTTTTGCCTTAATTTTTAGGCCAGACCTTATCAATGCACTTAATGCATCTGTTCAGTTACAGGAAAATAGGGGATGAGGAAAGAGGTATGTGAATTTGGGATGGAGACCTGAACTTAATTTATGCTGCAACCAAGGGAATGACAAGTGGCTTTGTGACACTTCCTAAGGTGAGCTACTTATCACTGAATATTACTCTGTAGTTGCAACAGAATCTGCAGGTTTGCCTTTCTGGGTTCAGACATATTCAAACCAGATCCAAAATAAATGGGAAACAAAATGGGAAAATGAGGAGTATACTGATAAACAGATGCTGTGTTGGTTGATTTCCCCCTTTCTTTTAAAATCAGCTTGCAGTTAGACTTAATAAACAGCATATGTTTGTTGATATAATAGTAGAAGGAGTCCAGATTTCTATCTAGCATCATTATTGATTAACTTGCAGAAAGCTGGAGGCTGTTCAGCTCTAAAGATTTGCTGCAATGCTACTTGTGGATATGTGTAATAAGAAAGCTGGAAAAAAATTAGAATGTTACTACCTTAAAACAGAAGGAAAAAGTGCATGTTGGTCCTTAATATTGTAAATATGTCAACATCCTGCTTTTATTAAAAGCTCACCCCAGGAGAAATTTCTCTGTCATGTGCAGTCTTGGAGTACTGAGGAAAGCAAAAGGCTGGGAGAGGAACAATATATCTGTCAATCTTCAATCAGTTACTTTGCTGCTGATCACAGAGAAAAGGATTGAAATAATGCAATGCTTGGTATAAAAAAATAATGAGTGGTTTCATCATAAATGTCAATCCCAGGGCTTTGTGTACCACAGCTCTTACCCAGGGTAATATATAATCACCCTCGAGGCGTGCTAGTGCATGTGAACCTCAGTTTTGTGCTTTAGATTATAAGTTGGAGTGTTTTCTATGTTTAAATATCAAAATTGTTTTGCTGCCCACAGAAAAGGGTGAAGTTGTATGGTTTTTGTTAAGCAGAAACTGCAGCAGGTGGATGGACAAGTAGGAAAGTTGTTGGGTGGATGGCAGTGCCAAGCTCGATGATGTGACCTGTGTAAGAATCCATTTTGGAGTAGGTGCCACATCAGGCAAAGAAATCAGAGCTCTTTGAGCTGTGGGATCACATTTCATGGTATCATAAGATCACCAAGGTTGGAAAAGCCTTCCAAGATCATCAAGCCCAACCTTTGACCGGATACCACCATGGCCACTAAACTGCAGTTACACATTCCTTGGGCACCTCCAGGGCTGGGCACTCCAAACCTCCCTGGGCAGCCCCTTCCAAGACCTGACCACCCTTTCCAGCAAGAAATTCCCCCTCATGTCCAACCTGGACATCTTCTGGTCATTCCCTCTCCTCTTGTCCCTGTTCCCTGGGAGCAGAGCCCGACGCACCCTGGCTCCCCAGTCCTGTCAGGGAGTTGTCACTGGAGTCATGTCTCTCTGATGAAGTCCCACCTTTTGGAAATGATGTGAACAAAGCAGATTCCAAGGCCTGGAGAACCAGATGTGCACAATTCCCAAAGAATGCCAAGAAACCAAAGCTGTGTCATTCAGTTTGCAGGTGGTTATAAAGGGGTTACTTCATGTTCCATAAATATGGATCACAAGAGTGTACGATTTTTGAGCAGGAGATTATTTGAAATTCAGAAGGAAAAGATGCAAAAATCCATCAGGAGAACATTGGAACAAGCTTTATCAAGATCAACCACCAAAAGAAATAAACAAGGAAGCAATTCGTGGTATTGGAAGTTTTTCATCTCTGCACATTTCTCTTAATAAAGTACATTTTCCTTGACTCTGCAGGGTTTCCTTAATGTCACCCTTTTATGGGAGTGTCAAAAATGGTAGGAAATTTGATGCCTGTACTGCTAAAAGCTCCACAAAGTGTGAAGCACCAGTTCCCTGGGAGGTGGCAGGTACTGATGTGCTTCTCCTCCACCAGCAGAGACAAAACCTTCAACACAGGAGCCTCGAGGCTTTTACTTGATCGAGTAATCAAAATGCTACTTTTACTTACAGGTAATAAAAAAGCCAACAATGAAAACAAGTCTATCAATATCAAGAATAAACCCTTTTTAAAAATTTTTTAAATTATGTAACTCTTCAGTACTATTTGTTTTATAAAATCAAACTGCCAACACAGCTGTTTTTGCCAGGTGTGTGGGAAGTTTTACAGTGTGGATTGTCAGCTGTTGTTTAATTTTTTCTGGATATCAGTAATAACATTTTCTGTTTGGGTTTCATGATGAGTCTAAATATTCTTTAATTATTAACTAAATTGTATCCATATGTTAAATATTCTGAGTATTTATAGGAATTTTAGATTGATATTCTTATTATATAAAATTCTAATTTTCCATAATTTTCATCAGCATGTATGCAGAAATTAAGGTAGAGTCACTGTAGACAAAAGTAATGCCTCCCAGAATTTAAATATCCATTTGCCTGCCTAATTACTTAATTAGTATGTTTAGTTTGTTATTTGGGTTTGGTCTTTTGGAGTTTTTGTGGGTTTTTTCCAGAAAATAACTTTACATTTGCCTAGGTTATTTCCAATGTTCTATCCATAACATCTTGGAGTAATTTGAGAAATATTTATTATTTCCTATATTATTCTCCTTGGCAAAAATAAAATTTATAACATTTTCTCATGGTTAGAAATTTTTATATAACATAATGAAATAATTTCTTTTCCTTATCTATGTGCCACTTTTAGTTTAACCAGTCAAGGTGGGATATTATTTTTGGTATAAAATTTTCCCCAAATGCATTTGCTGTTCCTGTCAAAAACTCAACATTTAGAGGTTAAAGCTAATTAGTTCTCAATTGGAGGTGCAAAGGAGTTTTTGGAGGTATATTTTATATATATCTCTATATTTCATCTGGGAGTTCTAATTGTTTAGTTCTCAGAGCCAAGAACTTAAAGAAAGAAGCATTGGATTCTTTTGGCACATTTTATTTCAATGGAAAAAAAATCTTAGTTTTGTAGTTATACATAAAACTGAGTGGAAAATAAAGTGAAAACATTACAAACCCACAAAACTCACTCTTTGTATAATAATATCACTTCATATGATTTTTATGTTCATGTAAATATAATATAATTTTTGTGCTAACATAAATTTTGGCTGCCCCATCCCTGGGAGTGTCCCAGGCCAGGTTGGACGGGGCTTGGAGCACCCTGGGCTGGTGGGAGGTGTCCCTGCCCATGGCAGGGGGTGGCACTGGGTGGGCTTTGAGGTCCCTCCCCACTCAAACCATGCTGGGATAATTTGAAAATAATTTAACACATTCATCAGGCTTCCAATTCAATCATGTAATGACCTGTCAGGTTTGGGCACCTCTGAACTCCTCTGCTAAATTTCCCACTTTCCTGCTGAAATGGCTTGTTGCTTCCAAAGCATTTCCCCTATTTAAAACCACGAAGTGCTATTATTACCACCTAGGTATTAATTATATAGCCATTAAATCTGACAGAGTTCATTATTATCCAATGACATCATTATAGTTGTTCAAAATTGCCATCAAAGTCCTAATTTCACACTTGGAGACTAAAGCACAGGACTAAAGTAAAAGGATTTCCCTTTCTTGTTTTCATATGAAATCCATGCTGGACCTACATTAAAATACACAATGTAGATACTGGAACAATAAGGCACCTGTAATTTGCTTTTGTTTTTACCAGTCTGATGGATGGAATTCTCCTCATGGAAATGAAAAAAAGGAAGTATGTTAAGGGAGAATAAAAGTAAAATAAAATAAACCCTATACAAGATGACAGTTTGCATTTACAGAACAGATTTCAAGAAATAGTTCTAATTAAGGAAGGATTATTCGCAGATTAATTAAAGAATTAATTTTTGGCTTCCACTAGTGTGCAAATTATTTACAGATAAACCTTATAAGAGAAAGGCAAACTTCACCTCCTAAAAATATGTATCAGCCAAAATATTGTCATGATTCAGATTCACTGTCAAGACCTGGATATCCTAATTTAGGGATGTATTTGGGTGCAATATTTTTATTAGGGCCAGCATTTCACATAATAATATCAGCTCGAACAGAGTTTTATAGAGTTCATCAGAGAGGGACTTCTTTTGAAATTCCTAGTTCCTTTTAGTAAGGATTCATCCTTTCAGAGTATTGGAAGTTATTTATTAGGAAAATGATGTATAAAACATTTTATGGACCTGATTCTTGTTGACTCAAGTGTGAATGAGGGTTGCAAGAGCAAAAGTGGATGTGGCTTAAGGAAAAGCAGTGCTTGTCATAATGTGTGAGAGGAAAAGCAGCTTGGCTTTGGGAATGTGGGATGGGCTGGGAATAAACACGTATGTATTGCTGTTTGTGAATAAGCACACTATAAATAATGTGAATAATGGCACACAGGCTGCTGTAAGGCCGTGTCTAAAGGCAGGCTTTGGGGTGACAGTGCATTAAAGCCAAGCTGTGGAGTGACAGTGCCCTAAAGCCAGGCTTTGGTGTGACAGTGCATTAAAGCCAGGCTTTGGGGTGACAATACACTAAAGGCAGGCTTTAGGGTGACAATGCACTAAAGGAAGGCTTTGAGGTGAAAGTGCACTAAAGGCAGGCCTTGGAGTGACAGTGCACTAAAGGCAGGCTTTGGGGTGAAAGTGCATTAAAGCCAGGCTCAGTCTCAGTGACGAGCGGGGTATCAAACATCCCCTGGCAGGCGAGAGCAGCTCGGGGACAGACCATACATTGTGCAACCTGTGCTCACCTCTTCAGTGAGAGGGAAAGGGCACGTTGAAGAGAGAAACAAACAAACAAACAAATAAAGTCAAAGGCTCTTTTAAGAGGACAAAGCCAAACAATAATAAAAAAAAGATTGACACCAGACTCAGCAAGAAGAGGGCAAAGGCTTTGGAGGCCGGCATGTCTGTACATGCTGAGATGACTTTCAGCCCTCTCAGGCTGGGACACTTAATTCTTTTTCTATTTGTTATTCTATTGGCAACCAAGCTCCTGCACTGTGCATTTGTCAGCGTTGAATTGCATTTGCCTCATGTCAGAAAACCATCTATAAAGGCTTTCTGCTATTTTTCTGTTGTCATTGTCTGGCACAACTCTGAACATTGAAGTATTGAGTGTGCAGGGAATATGGGAACAAGGCTGGGGATATTTTAAAGCTTCATCAAAGGCAGGAATGTTGCTTTTGAACTCATTAAGGAGTGATTTATGTGGGGGATTTCTGGGAAGTTGGCAGATTGGGGCTTTTTTGCTTTCCTGAAAAATGTTGTCCTTTCCAATATTTCTGAAAAACCAAAAGGACTCCCTATAAGTGGATATATAAAGGTGGCTATCCTGAACTTTCTAAAAGGTTCTCTTTTTTTTGGTCTCAGGAGATCCTATCCATGCAGTACATCACTTTCTATTATTACCATGCTACTGAGATTTAGTAGAATATACTTTTAGTTCTGGATCTGAAAACCTGATTCCAAAGACTGTCAGGTCTCCAGGCATCTTCTGCTGTGAATATTTGGTAACAGGTCTAATAAAAAGCTGGTCTGTTACAAAGAAGAGTCAAAAGGCAGTGAATAAAATCCTGCCCTCACTGCTGTCAAGAACAATTTGGTTACTGTCTTCAGCAGGCTCAAATTTTACACTCAATTAAGTTTATTTCATAGGGAAAAAGTAGTGCATTTTTTCATTACTGCATGACAAGAGGTTTGTTTATTGTGTGTTTTCTAAGCTTGTGTTTCAGCCCATGCTTAGGAATGGTTAAAACTGGTTGAGAAAATCAAATAGTAATAAAATACTTTACCCACAGCCATTGAATGTGCCCAATATTCAGGAACCAAGGTGAGTTAATTCACATGTAGTTACTCCCACCAGCCCCTTGCTTACAGTGAAGCTAATTCCAGTATCTCCATATACCAGTGGAGGGTCAAAATGCTTGACAAAGCCTTGGATAGTGAGTAACTTGTTCCTGGATATACCCTCTGTTTTCAGGTGAAACTCGATGTTCAGAAACTGCAGAGAAGCAGGAAATTCCTGTTTTCTCTTTCAGAAATACAGGAAATACATCAGTGGCTGTTGTGTGCATTATCCACTGCAAATTCCAGCTTCCAGTTTAACAAGGGATCGTAGGGATTAGTTCAGAAATTGATTCTTCTTGTGCAAAACTCAGTCACTGGGGGTGCTCAAAGGGTTGCATCACAGTAGAGGAAAACACTGTTTCAAAACTAAACTGCCTCCTTTAATCTTCACTAAACATCCCCTGCATTTCAGGTGCTCTGAGAATATCTAAGCAGACAGTTTAATAAATTAGATCTAACAAATCTTTTTTATGACCACGAGTTGGAGACATTCTCTCAGAAGGTTTCCAGACAGCTTTTTTTCTCTGCAGTTTCTATATTTTGCTGTTGTCTTTGAGAATTAGGATATTTTTTCCCTGTCTGGATGCATGGAGAAAAGAAATATTGATTTTAATAACTATATTACTTGGAAGCACGCCCATATTCAATTTACTGAACTCGGATTTCCTAGCAGCTCTAAGGAGACAGTCACAACGTGGTTCTGTTTTTAGGAGTGCTAGAAATACCTAGAGAAACTTAGATTTAGTCTTTATTGAACTTATGGCAAATATTTGGTCTTGTATTGAAGAGGTGAATTTTTGTGTGTATGAATCATAAAATGTAAGAGTGGCTTGAGTTGGAGGGGACTTTTGAAGACCATCTTATTGCAAAACAAGGAACACTTTCCACTAGCCCAGGTTGCTCCAATCCCTGTCCAACCTGGCCTTGGACACTCCCAGGGATGGGGCAGCCACAGTTTCTCTGCCCAACCTGTGCCAGGGCCTGGCCATTCTTATCATAATTAATATATTCCCTACACAAATCTAAATTTACCTTCTTTTGAGCCAAAGTATTGCCCATGTCTCATCACTACAGGCCCAGAGCTGGGTACAGATAAGCAGAATGTACAAAGTTACATGGAGACACACACCAGAGAATGACTTTGTGGTCTCTATCAATATCTGTATATGTATTAAATGTAATAAAAATAGACATAACATGTTTTCATTGTGATTAGGGCATTTGTAGCAAACCTCCTGCACTTGCTTCTGGGACAAAATATGGTCATTGAAATGCTGAGTTCAAAAGTCATAAATGTAGGAAATAAAAACCTCTTTCCCCTGTAAAAACAGTAAAAACATTGCTAATTTGGTAATGTTCCTTATGTTGAAAGAAGTTCTGAAGTGTCCTTTTCACCTTGGTGCTCAGTAGGTTTTTAATTCATAGAAATGACTCTTTCTCACACTGCCTGAGTAGTATTTTCTTCATTCCCACACATCACATGTCTTAGAAAAGATGTGCATGAGAAATGTTTGCATGGATAGCTGTGTCTGTCCAGCGTGGGGTCCTGAAGTCCACACCTTCAAAGGTGATTGTATCCCTCACTTCCACCAAATTCCCGGTGGGATCAGCCATGGTTTCTCACAGTAGGTATATTAAATGTATGGGATTGCAAGAAAGGGTTTTATGGACTTCTCTCATAAATTAATCTCCACGTAATTATTTAGGTTTAAACCATATGAAATCTGTGGTTTCTTTATTTCCCCCTAAAATAAAGCTAAGATATGTAAGAAGTTTGTGATTCACTCTGCATGTGGCATTTTCTAGAAGCTCCCATCATTAGTACTAAAAATGCTTTGCCATCTGTCTCCTTCTCCCTTCACTCATTCGTTCTGCTGTCTGGAGTCATGTTATTTCTTATTGAGGAGAGATAAGGGCTGCAGATACCCTCATCTCAGCAAACACTCTCCACCTTCTGCCTCCTGTCCCCCGAGTGAGCCCCTTTTTTGCACGGATCACACACTTTGGTGATGGAGACCATCAGCAGGACACGGGCTAAATATAACTCAAGCACCAGATTGCACCTCCTGGCAGAGTTCACTAAGCAATGCATGAAAAGGCTTCCTTTTGCTTTTTTCCAATTCCAGCTGATTATGGGGAAAAAAATTAAAAAATAAAATCCCCTCCAGATAAAAACCTCAACATAAACACCACAAAATAAAACCCAAAAATAAGCAACTGAAAAAAAAAATTGATGTTTTTATGCTTTTTCCATTTCTCTGTCCTGCAGATGGGCACATCTCTTCAGAATTGGGCATCTCCCTTGTTCTAAGTCCTTCCATAACACCCTTCTGCAGAGTTAAACCACATTACAAGCACATCTAAGCAGTGTAAGTAAGAGTTAGTTGAATTATGTAGAAGGTGTATCATGTTGGCATAAGCAGCTCCAGGAATGAAGTAAATCAAAGCAGAAATGTATAGATTTGTGGTTTATAAACCAAAAGAAGCATCCCATTGCTGCTAAGAGAGTTTGCATTACATGAGTATTTCCAGTGGTTGTTGTGCACTCTGAACCATTAAGCCTGTATTGTCTGGTTTAATTGGAATAGATAATTTTAGAAAGTCATACTAATTGAGTGTGCACCTTACAGCTTGATTACGATTAATCAGATTGATAAAAAAAATAAAAAAGCCTGTGTTTTTTTCTTCTAGTGTTGTTTTTTGTTTTTTTTTTCCCCAGGTAAAAACACCCAACTCATGAAGAGTTCAATGAAATAATATGATTGATACATTAAGCTTTTTTTTTAATGGTTTATCATGGAATGCTGGAATGGTTTGAATTGGAAGGACCTCAAAGCCCACCCCATCCCACCCCCTGCCATGGGCAGGGACACCTCCCACCAGCCCAGGTTGCTCCAATCCCTGTCCAACCTGGCCTTGGGCACTCCCAGGGCTGGGGCAGCCACAGCTTCTCTGCCCAACCTGTGCCAGGGCCTGCCCACCCTCCCAGACAGGAATTCCATCCCAATATCCCACCCTCTGGCAGTGGGAAGCCATTCCCCTCATCCTGCCCCTCCATCCCTTGTCAATAGTTTCTCTCCATGTTTTCTGTAGCCCCTTCAGGCCCTGCCAAGGCCACAGTTGGGTCACCCCAAAGCTTCTCTTCTCCAGGCTGGCCAATCCCAGCTCTCCCAGCCTTCCCTCCCAGCAGAGCTGCTCCAGCCTCTGACCATCCTGGTGCCCCCTCTGGACTCTCCAGTACATCCAGTACATTGTTTTGCCAGTGGTAAAAGGAAAGTGATGCATCCCTGAAACAGCCAGTCCTTCCTTTGACTTCACCAGAATTCACAAAGTCAGGTGTTCACAGCAACAAAAACACCATCAGTTTAAGACCTGAAATGACTCTTTACTTACTGGATTCTCCCACGGAGTTAAAACATTGGCCAGTAAAAATGTGTTTGTGTTTACACACCCAGAAACACACAGACATGGGATTGGAAATAGTCCGGAAATGGGGTCATTTCCTACACCATAACAGAGATTTCTCTAGAGATACACATTTAGAATTTGCCACTCTGTAACTAGATTATTCACAAATGCCTTTAATTGCCTGTTCAGTGTCTTGCTAAAATTGTAGCCCGTGGAATTTTGTTCAAAGAGCTCCTCAGCCTTCCTGGCTCCTCTGCCTACAAAATAACAAAGTTATCTTTCCCACTGGCTATTAGACAATTGCCCACTTCCAGACTTCAGCTATTTAGTCTTTACCATATGAGTTAATAACAAATTTGGTATTTTAAACAGAGTTGTCCATGTTATTGTAGAATTCAGCAAGTTTTGGGTCCTTGGATAATGAAGATTCTACCAGTGCAGCTGCTACCAGTGTGGAGATAAATCAAGAAAGAATGCACATATGTAAAATTAACTGTTTAAACAGATCCTTTTTTTTAATTTCTCTTTTAAAATGGTGGATGAGAATGCTTAGTTTTAGAACGAACTGCTGTATACAAATTGCAATATGTATTAGTATTCAGCTCAGAAGGCTTTATCAAGATGAAGTCAAAATTTGATACGAGTTTCACACCAGCAATTGCCATAAATACAAGTAAAACAAACCAAACCCCTCCCCTCCTAAAACCCTGATCTGACAGGAAACCTCCTGATTACCCTTTAAACAGGGGAACATGGCCAGAGCCTAAAGGATGATGTTCTCTGCTGCAGCAATTCCTTTGGGAGTCAGCAGAGCCCTGGCAGAGGTGCTGAACACGCAGTGATGGATGAGGGCGTGTGCTCAGAGCGTGTTAATGAACTGCAATCCATTAGTGTAAACAGGTAATTTCTCAGCCATTACCTGTACACTAACAGTGGATTTCATACCTTGTCAACATCGAGTGGAAGCTGACTCAGAGCTGGAGAAACATCTCCCTTGAATGACTCTGAGTAGGAAATATCGCCTAAATCTTCAGTGTAAAAATAAAATGCTCACTGCCCAAGAGCTGTTCTGCTGAAGGCTCGGTGGTGGGCTCCTCTCTTGGCAGGAGAACTTGAACTGTGTCTGCCTTCTGCTTGATGGCTCAACCTTATTCTCTGTGGCTGAGCCTCTTTTAACCTCTGCAAATGCCAATTTCTTTAGTCTTTGTAAAGTAAAAGTGACAGGGTTAAAAAATACTGTCTAAAGCCAGGAGACACTGAAACTGTGAAGAGAGATATTTACCCTAAGAGCCTTTATGCCTGGGAAATAATCCTAGCAGCAAGGAAAGTGAGTAACAGATGGGATTACAAATGCTAAAATTCGGCTGCTGACAATGGATGCTCACAATAAATACTGTAAGGGCAACACAACCTGTCTATTGCACAGGATAAAACCAGCATTGACATCCCCAGGGCTCCAGATTTATTTCTGATGCCATCATAGAACTACAGAATCCCGGGATGGTTTGGTTTGAAGGGACCATGAAGATCATCCAGTGCCACCCCCTGCCATGGGCAGGGACACCTCCCACCAGCCCAGGTTGCTCCAAGCCCCGTCCAACCTGGCCTGGGACACTCCCAGGGCTGGGGCAGCCACAGCTTCTCTGCCCAACCTGTGCCAGGGCCTGCCCATCATCCCAGCCAGCAATTCCTGCCCAATATCCCACCTATCCCTGCCCTCTGGCAGTGGGAAGCCATTCCCCCTTGTCCTGGCACTACCAGCTCTTGTAAATAGTTATTTAATAAATATTTCTCCTCACCATTAATACCCTCTGTTGGTGGCAGGGTGTGATCTTTACTAATTCAATAACACCAACTTACTCATGCAAGTGATTTTTCTTGCAGGTCATTATTACAGATATGAAGGAGCATAGATAGTTTGGGGAGGAAGGACTGAGACACTTTACAGTCTCAAGTAATGAAATTTTAGTTGCCAAAGCACAAATTTGGAGATGCTGACTATTATATATATTATACACCACAACCTAAAGGACTTTAAGAGGGAATAACTAATTATTCCTGGTTTTAATCCAGTTCTAAGCTCCTAGAATTAACAGTTAACAGTGATCCAAGAAGTACCAAAATTTCCACTGCTAGGGAATGATTAGTACACTGAAGAATAACTTCTCAAAATAGAATTTATAAACAATACCACCTCAGGGATATTTGAAGTCTTAGAGAAATTTACTGGTTTGACTTTTTTGCTTCATTTGATTTCTGATGCTCACCTGGGTTCTCAGTGAATGCTTTTCAAAATCAACCCTCATTTGCTGGTGTCTGTCAGTAATAATTAAATCCCCAGATATGTGATCTCTAGAATTATTTATATTCCCCCCAAAACCAAAGGGAAAGTCTGTTGTGTTTGTCTGCTTTCTTTTATGATTGTTTTTATGCTATGTTCTTTTTCTTTTTTAGGTTAATTTTGTTGTGTTTCAAACCCTGCCTTTTAGTCTGGAACTTTCAGACTTAGTGAATGTCCGTAGTTTTCTGTATTTACAAACTCAGAATGCAAATTTAGAGAGCACATTCTTTCCAAATTCCCCACCATTAATTGCTGAGCAGAAGTTTTACAAATTGAATTAAATGCACTGTTTACTTGTGTCTATTTGGAGATTGCCATGGAAAACATTTCTCTGCTTTGAATTATTTTGGGGAGAGTTATTAAATACATTCCTGCAAGAGTATTAGTGAAGAATCAGTAGTGGAGAGTTAAAATCATAACTAATGATGGCCTGTGACAACAGTTTTCTAAACAGGGTAATTTAATCATAGAATTAAATTCTTTTATTTGAAGAAAAAAGACATTTTGAGGAAAGCAGAAGGGGAAAAAAAACCCCACCAGATGTGACTGGAACACGATTTTAGAGTCACTGGGATGAATCAGAATCTCACAGAGTCATGTTGCTGTGAGTTGGGAATCAAATATCCTGAATTTGACACGTGGTTATCTTGGGCAAGGAACTCCAGGCACAGCTTGGATGATTGTTGATTCCTGGCTTTAATAAACTATTTGGATTAAAGCTCCTATATAAGTAGATAGAGAGGATTTCAAAGAAATGCAGGCAGCAATGAGGTGCATGATACACCAGTTTGGGGAATTCTTCTTCCATGGGACACTTCCCAAGCTCTAGGAAATATTTGGCTTGCTTGAGGAAAGCAACAACAAAAAATACCCCCAAACAAACGAAACCAAACCCACCAAAACCCAAAACAACAACAACAACAACAAAACCAAACAAAAAAAAAACCCAAACAAAATTAAAAAACAAACA
>VXBX01000218.1:336854-379640 GCA_013400415.1 Scytalopus superciliaris | reverse complement strand
AAAAAAAAAAAAAAAAACCCCCCCCCCCAAAAAAAAAAAAAATGACAGAAGAAAGAAAGGAAAGAAAAGAAAATGCAACTTGGAGTAATTTCTTATGTGAAGTACCAAGACCAGCAGAAAATCCTTGAATTGTAAGAGCTGCCTGAGGAACATTTAAATATGAATCAAACGCATTTGTATTTCAGGGAGCCTGAATTTGCCTTTGTTGCATTTCAGAGGGTTCCTCTCCAACAATGAGTGGCAGCAGAGCCTTCTGTGCTTCTTTCCCCACCTCCCAGAGATAATGACCATTTTGAAGGCCTTTTTTTTTGGACGAAATTAAAATGTCATTTAACTTTTTACTTCAAAAAAAAAAAAAAAAAAAAAAGGGGGTTATGAAGTTGGAAGAAGAGGAGACATTTAAATATCACTTAGGGCTGGAACAGAAGTGCCTGTGCGGAAAATGGTACTGCAAATCTTTCCAACACTTTATTCCCACCCCACATCCTGACAGAGAAGTGAAGCACTTCAGGAGTGACAAAAATATAGGGTAAAACAAAGATCTGGGAGTTACAATATAACATATAAAGGAAGTTGTCACACACATGGGAGAAAAAAAAAAAAACCCAAGAAAATTCAGACATCAAAATTATCATGAAACGGTGAGAACAAAAGGAAAAGAGTTTCATGTGCTGGTTGTAAAGAGAAAGTTGGGATGTAATTCCATGTCCAAGTCCAGTTAAACTCTCCTGCAGGGTGTCAGTGACTCTGTGTCACAAGGAGGAGCAGCAGGGGAAGATTCCTGATGTCTGTCTCGAGGAATAAAGGAAATATGCCAGAAAAAACAGACAGAAAGCATGCTGGGCTAAACCCCACCTATTTATGGTACCTATAAATATGTAATAATGGATGATCAAAAAACAATACTTACACATTTCGATGAATTCCTTTAATGACGTGATTTCAAAACCTGAGAAACTTTGTGTTTTCTAGATTAACTATTTTTGTATCTTCATCCAGAAGCAGCTTTAATTATTTAAAAACTCTAAATCAAAAATTAAATGACATCTGGAATTCGCATTTGCAGATTAATACTTTGAGATGGTCAATATGTTGGGGGTTTTTTACTGTTTTTCAGCCCTTGGAATAATTCTGCTTTGGTTTGAACAAAATCAATCATTTTCTGATGTGATGCCTGAATAAAAAAATCTATAAGATATTCTTCCATGTCAGAGATGAGGAATTTTTACTCATTAGAAAGTAGGATTTTTTAGGAAAAATTTCCTAATGGTCTTGCTTTTAAAGGAACTGTTTCTCCATCATGTGAAATGATGCAGGAGACGGAAGGTTTGATGTTCCCTCTGCTTTATTCATTTTTCATTTTCATTCTGTTTGAAGATTGGAAGACTAGCAAATACTTCAAATATCAATTATTATTAATTATTTTATTAGAATCACAGAATATCCTGACCCACAAGGTCCACCTTCCACAGCACATCCCACCAATCCCACCATGTGCCGTTTAAATCTTTCTCTTGGAGATAAAATAAGATCCTGGGTGAGTTTTAATATTAATTTAGCACATCTTTGTAGTGAAACATTACAAAGATCTAAGCTGGATGTCCGTAAGGAAAAAACATACTTGGTTTATAATGTTTAATGAACGATTGTTGCTCTTTTTAACAAGATACATTGCAAGAAAACAGTACTTCCATTTTGAAATGCGATGATTTATAGAAAACATTTCTTTTGTTCCCTTCCTCTCAGTGCAACTTGCAGATATTTATTGTATTTGTAGCAGTCAATTTTTCAAGCACCTGGATATGTGCTGTGGCAAATTGCACAGGTTATACATCTACATCTTGTACTAGTAAATAGACTGTAGGACTTTCTTGTTAAAGAAGAAAGATTAGTGCAAACTCCCCCCTTTTTTTTTTTAGATTTATGGTGGTGTTTTTCAATGTGATAAGAATTCACAGTAGCAGCATGGCAGGTGAAGCCTTAAAATTTCCTGAATTAACAGAAACATTTGCAATAACATGTTAAAAGAGAATACAGAAGAGTTGTTCATCAGGGGGCAAAAGCAATGTAAGTGAGCCCCTTTTCCTGTGAGAAATAAGAGGAAGGCTGTGAGTTTGTACAGGGAGTGAGAAAAATAAACCAGGAAAGTACAAAAAGTAAAATAAATTATTGATGAATATTGAAGAGCTCAGAGCCCTGAAAGGATCCAGGAGGGCTGGAGAGCAACTTTGGACAAGGGCTGGAGGGACAGGACACAGGGAATGGCTTCCCACTGCCAGAGGGCAGGGATAGATGGGATATTGAGAAGAAATCCTTCCCTGGGAGGGTGGGCAGGCCCTGGCACAGGTTGGGCAGAGAAGCTGTGGCTGCCCCAGCCCTGGGAGTGTCCGAGGCCAGGTTGGACGGGGCTTGGAGCAACCTGGGCTGGTGGGAGGTGTCCCTGCCCATGGCAGGGATGGAACTGGGTGGGCTTTGAGGTCCCTTCCCAACCCAAATCAGTCTGGGAATCTATGACTCCATAAGAGCTTTGGCTTGGCAAATATTTTTCCTATGCTGCCTGGAAAAGGCCTGTGCTGCTGTTAGAAGAGGAGATTGCAAGGTCTAATCTGCTTTTAGGTATTCACATGACACACCTGCATGTGAAATGGCATCACTTGAAATACTTAAAGACATGAACAAGAAAGAAAAAGAAAAACGAATAGCAGAACAGGAATTCTTAATCTGTGAAAAGCTGCTAACAAAAAAGGAGGGGGGAAGTAAAATCATTATCCTGAAATATATGTAAACAGAGCTGTGTGCCTGTGTTAAAGCCCATGGAAATAAAACTAGATCCAAATACCCTCAATGACTTCAGTCTAAGAGTGCTGCCACAGCAGGCACTTGCATAAATCAAGCTATGGCCTCTGTTCCTGTTGGACAATAATGCCACTCCAGAGCCTCTGATTTTCCATTAACAGATGGAAAAAGGAAAAAAAAATGAGAAATCTAAAGGTGCAAGAAGAACCCACTTGTAGGACTTTAAGGAGGGCCAGGACTTGGACTTTGGTGGTCCTTGGGGGTCCCTTTGAACTCAGAATGTTCTCTGATTTTGTGACTCTGTGAAGGAGTGATCCTTTTGAACAAGAACATGAAACTAATACTGGAGCACCCCTTTAGTATCCACCTATTTAGTATCTCTTTCCATCACCCTTCTTGAGGCCCATCTCTCTGGGGTCTGAGAGCACCCAGGAATAATGTCAAGGAACGATGACTGCCAAGTGGCCGTTCTCCTCCCCAATTTACATTTGGTGGTCTCCTCACTTTGCTGGCCTGCAGCAATTTGATGGGGATGTACCACCTTGTGACACCTGAGACTTTGTCCCTTTAGCTCCTCACCACTGTGCTCTCAGAACCTCCAACTCCCCAGAAGTTAAGGATTTCTTTTAAGCTGATTTATACCTTGTTCTTTTACCTCCCCTTAACAACCTCAACCTACTCCCTGGTCACAAGAGCTGTTTCTACACTCCTGTGCACATTGCTTGTGGCTGACATGGGATCTCATAGGAACTCATTGCAAATGTACAAACTATTATCCCACCCTACTGTGCAAATATTAATAAGAGAAGCTTTTGTGACATTCAAATGTCACACAGACAGTTGGTGGTAAAGGAATGTTCAAGCAAATGAGTAATCTGAGATTGTGATCCTGCACAGTTCTAATTATAAAGCAACCTTATTATTTTCTGTAACATTTTATGATATAATAGTATTTGGGAAATGACTGTATTAAGAGTGTGACATTTACTGAAGTGAATAAGCTTTTCCTATGTGAAGTAATTTCACTGCAGGTTATTGTGCAAAACAGAAACTTCAGAAGCAGAGATCAGTTAAGTCTTTGATGCACTGCCAACCTGGAGTTATTTCCTTAATTTATGATCTTTCCACATTGGTACCTTATTCAAATGAGAAATAAAATATACAGCTTCTTTCTACAACCTCATGTTTTGTGCCCTTTTTGTTGTGGTCTGAAGTGGGTTTGGATTCTTGAGCACCATTTTGCTTAGTCTGTGTTACAAATGGTTTGCCAGGACATGTTTATTCTCATGGCCCTCTGCCCTGTCCACACACTGTATGACTTTAGGGAATTTTCACATGAAGTTTGAGAGAATTTTTTGTGGTGAGTTATCTTGGTGAGCTGCCAAACACTGACCCAGCTGCCTTTTACTCTTTCCCTTCCCCCAACAGGGCAGGGCAAGAAAAGAAGGTGAAAAAGTTCACGAGTCAAGATAAAGACATGCAGGTCATTTACAAGTTACCATCGTGGGCANTCCCACCCCACCAAACCCTTTCCCACGCTTAACTTCACTCCTTCACTCTGCCTCCTGCCCCCACAAAGTGCAGGGGTGATGGAGAATGGGGTAACAGCTTCTCTCTCCTCATTTTTGCCCCTTGCTCAAGCTGGGGTCATTTCCATGGATTGCAGTCCCACTGGATAAATCCTCTCCAACTTGCTTCTACTGGTTTCAGTAAAGTTCCGTTTTATTCAATTCTTTTTGCCTTTTGCTAATTTTAATCTCTGGTTTCTCAGGAAAGCGGGAATCCAACCTCTCTTCAGGATAATACAGCCATATAATACTACAAATACAGACTGCCTTTTCTGTCTTGATTACAAGTGCAATCAAGTCATAATCATTGATTCCCACTCTGTCCTCCCTCACTGGCAGCTTTTTCTGGATTTGTTAATTAATCATTGATAATCTTATTATATTTGCAGCTTGCATATGGAACATTAAAACAGCCCTAGCTCTAGAAATGAGAGCTTGGTTCTAAGTCACTCATCAAAGATGTATAAAAATTAAAAGCTGTAGTAAAAAGGCACCCCCATATACTATTTTCATGAAACATTTCACAAGTATTTAAATACCAAAACCACATTAAAAGAAAAATCAAAAGTTTCTTTATCCAGGCTCTCCATATTCATGGGAAAACATTCTTATTCCAAAATCATGGTGAATTCAGAGTTAGTCTAATTTCTCTCAGTGCAAGATGAACAGCAAATGTTTCTACCACACTACATATCTTTAAAAGCAATGTTCCTGAAGATTCGGTACCTAAGAATATGTATAATGTATACCTAATATAAATATATCGATTATATTTTGTATTATTTCTTTTGAAGACAAGTATGTGTTGCTGTCTTTCCTTATAGAGTGGACCAGACAGATTAAAACCCAGTTCAGCCAGTTGATTTCGTGCAAGTGTTTGTAACAAAAATGTTTATTTAAACCTTTTTTAAAGTTTTAAGAAGTTTTGCTTCGTAGAGACTCCACTTTTCCAATTTCAGATATTACTCTCTCAACCCAGCTGGTTTTCTGCCATTTCCTTGGTCCTTTCCCTGTGATGTTTAATTCTTGGCTTCAGCTTCTGGCACTTGGTGGATCCCTTATCCATCTTCACCTATTTGTGCCATGGAAAGACCCTCCTGATGCTCTTCCACTTTGAAAAACAAAATAAAACCCAAACCAAGAAACAAAAAGGCCCCAAAAAATAACAACCCACACACAAAAAATCCTGATAGAATATTAAATATCTAAGGAAACATTCATAACAAGGTTGCTCCTCCTAAATTAATTAAATCATAGCAGAGGGACAATAACACTGCCCTGTTTGATCAAGAAGTATTAACAGAGGCACCAAAGGAATAAACAGACAAAGGAACTGAAAGAAGGAAGATAAAATTCCATGCTAGTCCTGCCCTGTTCTCCCAGAGTGATTCAATCAACACTTGGCTCATATCAAACACATCCAATTAATGAAATTTAACTCGTGATACATCTGAAAGAATTGTACAACATGTCTCATTCAACTCAGTTGGTCTGGAAATAACAAATTAGCACAACTGGAATATTTGCACTCTCCAATAACATCAAATCAATCATTCCTTACCCAGTTCTAGCAGATTTTCCAAAGCACAGGTACAATTAGAGGAGCAATATCACCGATGAATACTTTTGAGAGGAACAGCTTTTTCTGAATGTAAAATATACTACTTTTTAATTTTATTTTCCCCCTCCAAGTGACAGATCTGTTCAGAATCTCTAAACACAAGTATTTAATTGGATTTTGTGGAGTTTAAAACTGTATTTACTTAAAATGTATTATATTTACTTCAAATTTATAGTTATCTTCTGTGGAGTTCTTAAGAAACAAGTTATCAGCTGGACTATTTAGTCACTGGTACCTCAGCTCACCTTAAGATGGACTTTAGAAGGAAAAGTTCAGTGAGTTTTGCAGTAAATCTCACAGCCAGTTGATTACTGAATTCCTTAAAAAAACTAGTATCTTTTTTTCCCATGAAATCATATATCAAAATGGATTGGATTGTGTTCCTCGGAGATTTAATTGGCTTTTTCACAGACTAGGTACAGTGCAATGTTCTTTCTTTTATAGAATACTTGCCACCTGCATCATAGTGGGAACAGTGTATATTTTAATATATTCCTAATGAAGAACATGGTTTAGTGGTGGACTGGGAAGAACTGGGTTAACAGTTGGACTCAATGATCTTAAAAGTCTTTTCCAACTTAAATGGTTCTGTGATTCTTTGATACTATACTTAAAAAAAATAAAAATTAAATATTTCATATCTAAGAAGTTGTAGAAAATATTGTAGGAAATTATACATGATATGTGGCAATAGCTGGAGTGAGAACATGCTGGAATAATAAAAGGGAGCAGTCAATTTTCCTGTCAAAAAATGATTAACCAATTTACTGGAATCATTAAAACTGATCCAAGATTAATGACTGCAAAAAGGTGAGTTTAGTTGTAAGCTAAAATCAGCGCTAGTTCCATGACTTGAAAAATAGCCTCAGTGGTCAGCACTGCCACCGAGGAGGTACCACTGGAGTCTTGACTGAGACAAAACTGGCCATCAGAGGTTGTTTCTGCACAGGAAAATAATCCCAACATCAGTATCTGTTCTGGCCCATAGGGAGGCTGTGATTCCTCCCCAGGAAACCTGACTGAGCTTGGAGAGGAGAAGACCCCAGGGAGACCTTAGAGCACCTTGGAGCATCACAAGGGGCTCAGAGAGCTGGAGAGGGACTTTGGAGGGACAGGACAAGGGGAATGACCTTAAGCTGAAGGAGGGAAGGTTTACATTAGATATTAGGAAGGAATTGCTGGCTGGGAGGGTGGGCAGGCCCTGGCACAGGTTGGGCAGAGAAGCTGTGGCTGCCCCAGCCCTGGGAGTGTCCAAGGGCAGGTAGGACGGGGTTTGGAGTAACCTGGGCTGGTGGGAGGGGTCCCTGCCCATGGCAGGGGGTGAGATGGGAGGGCTTTGAGGTCCCTTCCCACCCAACCCATGCTGTGCTTCTATGAAAATAACACTGGCAAGTATTTCTAACGCAAATATTCCAATATTGATGCAAATTTTCCTTTTGGATCACCCAGCAATGTGTGGGGCAGCTGAGATCTGAGAGCAGCCCCAAACCCTTCCTTCTCAGGCCATTGCAGTCTGTTTTGATGGTGCTTTATAACAAAGCCTCTACTCATGGTTGTCTCACCATCTGCTTCTGGCTCCCACACCAGTTTCCTTCCACAAGATCAGTCCCAGCAGAGAGCCCTCGTTATCCTCCATGCAGAGATCAGTGGCTAAAGCACAACTGGAGTGCAGCAAGGGTTGAATACAAAGCAATTTATCCCTGTCCACCAGCAGAACCTGCTTAGCCCAAGGCTTTTTATGTGGTGCCCATTCCTTTAGTGAAAAACAACCTGTAAGAGCAAGGATGAAAGTCCAGACACTGCAACAATGCATGACTGATCTTGAGGGCTCCTTCCATCCTTAATTATATTCCATAGCTCTGTGATTCTGTGGTTGCCCAGAAGCCTCACAATTTAGAGTGAGGGAGCTTGGCTAAATGGAAAGGTAAGTCATCAGCATATTAAATGTGCAAGAAGAGGCTGAGTTCCCAGAGAACTTGGGTTAAACACAAAGCAGAGCAGCCCAAACAGCTGCCTCTTGCCCTCAGTTTAGAAGAAATAACCAGATATGTGCTTCTCATGAGGAGATTGAGTAGAGAACAACTACACAGTGGCTTGGACTTAAACTGTCAGGTTGGAGCTCATGTTCACATGCAGTCAATCTTCAGGGAGATGTTCATGCTCAGAGATGTACCTATCTATACCTATCTATATCTGTATCATGTATATCTATATCTATATCTATATCTATATCTATATCTATATCTATATCTATATCTATATCTATATATCTATATCTATATCTAATCTATATCTATATATCATCTATATCTCTATATCTATCTATATAATCTACTTCTCTGTCTTATCTATATCTATCTGTATCTATCTATATATCATCTATATCTATCTATATATGTACCATATATATATAATCTGTACCTCTATCTATCTATCTATCTATCTATCTATCTATCTATCTATCTATCTATCTATCTATACCTATATCATCTATGTCATCTAGATCTATCTATATCATCTATATATATCTATATCATCTGTATCTATATCTAAATCTATATCTGTCTATATAATCTCTATCTATATCATATCATATCATATCTATCTATCTATCTATCTATCTATCTATCTATCTATCTATCTATCTATTTATCTATCTCTCTTTCTCAGTGCCACTCCTAAAATCAGCTGCAGCACAAGCAACCTTTCCAAACTGCCCCTACAATGGGCTTCAAGTCGATCCTGTTGGGAAAATGGAAGAGAAGAAACAACCATTCATTTTCCACCTTCATCACATCTATCATGCAATGGCCAAGTAGCCACCACTTTGGGCACAGCTCTCTAAAACTGAGCCCATCCTTCAGGAACCATGTTTGCCTCCTGCTGAAATTTAGTGGAGATACTAAGAATTAATGCCTGATGCAAAATAAAGTGGAAAAAAAAAAGTAAGGAATAGGATCCTCTGCCAGTAAAACATTTTCATCTTGTATCTCTGGGGAAAAAAACCATTGATTTTGAGGTGTCAGGAAACAACATTTTAGAGCAGCAAGCAAATAAGGCGAGGCAGGAAAAAGAGCAGGGGCTCCAGTCCTGGCTGCAAGCAAAGCAGGATTGGGATAACTTGTGCAAAAGAGGAATTAACAAGGAAAACACAGTTGTGCTGTTATTATACCTGATTAGTGCCTCCTCCTTATCTCCCTCCCAAGTAATCTTTCTGTCCAGGAAAGATTCCCTGTAAGGTTATAAACCTTGAACAAAGACATGTTTCCCTGTCACATTCCAGCAAGTGCTATAGAAATTTTCCTACCAAGACAATTATGAATTTCATCTGAAATAGAATTTAAAATGAGTTTTGGTGAGCTGGGTTAGACTCTGGCAATGAATACCATGCAATTTCTGGTAGGAAATCTCTATTTGGGAGATGACAACACTGGTCAGTCCAGAGTTGGATATCACAAATCTGGCAGAGCAGAACCAAATAAAATTATTTACAGGTTGTTGTAAATTTACAGGTAAATGTAAACTAAGCACTCCCTTATTTTATCTTAGAAGAAGCAAGTTGAGGAATGCTCCTGCAGTGCACATGAATTTTGTTAGATAAGGGTATTATGATAAATTCACCTAAATCCAAATGGCCTATGGGCAAAATAATAACATTCCCTTCCTGCTACACAACAGATCAGATTTCAGAATACAGGAAGATGTTCTCACAAATTAAGTCTTAGGTCAGTTCTCAGGCAGAAGATGCTTTTATTAAAGGTTTTCCTACATGTATTAAGTGTGATTCTGATTCTGTGTGTCTGGGTGTGTTTACAGAGATGGCTCTGTCTGTAGGGATATAAAAATATACCCAAAATACTATACAAGGACACGGAATGTATAAAAAATGCATCTCACTTTCTATTTTTTCCTTATTTCTGCTTCAGCTGCTTCAAACTGGGAAGGGCAAGGAAGAAACAACTTTTCACATTTTGCCTCCTCTGTACCTGCATTTCATTAAATTGTATGTAATGATTTCCCATCTACAACAATGGCAACATGAAGATCTATTTCTCCAGTCATAAATAGCCTTATGAGAGCAAAAATGACATACCTGCTTGTGTTTGATATCCTGTTATCCCTTCAGGTCATTAAAGGCACTTGCTGACAATTCACCTTCCAGTCGCTTCTTCAATCGAAAAATATTTCCCAAAATTTAAAATTATTTCTCAGTGTAAAATCCACATAAAGCAAATTCCACGGACATTTCTCAGTGCCCCAAATGGGTATTTCTTTATGCTCCAAACCTCTGTTCCTATTATTATTATTATTATTATGTATTAGCATTATGCATTAGCATTATTGTCCCAACATGACAAATTTTGGGTCATGTCCCAACATGACAATTTTTTCACCCAGATCCCTAAAGTATCTCTGTTTTTGTTGAGATTAACTGTAGTTTGCCATGTGGTTCCTTTTCCTGCTACCAAATATTCCAACCACTTTTCCAGCAGGGTGATATTGGAGTGCAGGTGGACTGCAGAAATCCCATTTATTCAGATAGATTTTATTCCTCTGACAGTATCTAACATGAGCGTGGTTGGATTGAGTTTTATTGCCTTTATAAAACTTGCTCAAACCTCCGGATAAAATGCACAAAATGAAATAAACTTGTTTCAATCTTCCAACTTGTTCTGGGCTCAGTGTGTTCTGTTCTAATCTTTGTTAGAAAGAGGAAAAAAGAGAATAACAAAATCTGTGTGCCAGGCACAGCTGATGGTTCCCTTCAAATGTATTAAACTCTTTGAATAAAGACTAATGCAGATAGGAGGCCTTTTTAATGAACAACTACCTTTTATATGGATTATTTTCTAGAGTTACAAGGAATTCAGGGGGCCTAATGAGATGGTGAGCAAGCTCAGACGAACTGGCTGTAAATTATCAGCAATAATTGTGCTTTCTGTTTAATGAGCACTTTAAAAGGATGACAAAACATGTCCACCTAAGTTCTGGTCTTGGGTAAGAAATGCCAACAGAAAATAACATTTTAAGGTAAACTTGTATGTTTTCCCTATTGATGGAAAGTTTTAGCTGTATAAGGGTACACAGCTAAGGGATAAAATGCAAAAATAACCCAGCAGAGCCCACGTGTTCATGGTACAGCAATTAAGAATGAAACTGAAAATAATTTGGGGGCTCACTCCATGTGGTCAGTTTAGCAGATCTCAGAAATCCCAAGGGGACAAAGTTCCTCACACAGGGGCTTTCAGAAGGGCAAAGTCACTTCAGTTGGAGCAAAGATCTTAATGGATTTAAGACCAATTGTTTCTTAGCAATTTGACGCCATTTTAAAAGTGACTCACAGTGTTAATAGTTGTATTAGTCACAATTTGGGCTCCCTGTCTGAGAGGAGATATTCATATTGCTGATGTTTTATAGAGATAGATATTATTTTAACATTTTAAAACCAGGAAAAAAAAAAAAACCAAAAAACCAATAGAATCTTTCCAACAGCAAAACACGTGCAGGCCCATCACAGAGGAATCATCCTAAATGTTCTGCATTCCTTGCTTCAGAGAGCATGACATTTCAAGAGGTTCACACAGGGCAGGTGTGCTCAGAAAGGTGGAGAATATAATTGCAAGTGTGATCACACCTTTTAGCAGAGACATTTAAATGGAAAATGCAGAGTGCAAAGGCGGTTCTGCATCTCACAGAACACCTTGACAAAGTGCCAAACCTTCCCAAACACAGAAGAAGCCTCTGGTGGGCTCAGCCAGCTGCTGAGTTCTGGAGCCACGGGAATGAGAGGAGAATTTAGGCTACTTTTATTATTAACATGACCCTTACTCACACCTATTCCTTCAATTTAAAAAGAAAACACATTTCAGCATGGTATGGTTTTTTGTCCAGAAGAGAATAACAGATTAATTAGACTTTACCTATTGAAAAGTTCTAAAAGTCTTTGGAATGAGGAGAAATCCTTTAGTATATGGGAAGTTGAGTCTGAAAACTGCAAGTTGGTGTTAAGTTTTAAGATTAATTAAATGTCGTCTTGTAGGGCATAGTTATAGTCACCCATTTCCATCTGGGATGAAAACACCTTTGTTTAAATGTCTGGTGCAGAGCTTATGTCATTAAATCTTAATAATTCTTGGGTCAAGTTGTGTACCCTGATGAAAAATAATTGAATCTTCACTTCCTTCAAATGACCACTTTGGGTTTCAGAAACACGATGTTTAAAAAGGAGCAAAATTTGCTCTTTTCAAATGATACATCAAAGAAACTTTTCGCCCAAAATAATCTGCTAAACCGCTCATTTAATCTCTTTACAGTTTGTTAAACTGCACCTGCAATTAGGCAGAGTCAGTCACCTACTTTTGCTGAAATCTCCTATAAAAACCCAGTGCATGACCACAGGAAATGATGACATTACCTTGGAATAAGAATCCCAGTGTCCCATAAAGAAAAATTCAGGAGGAAAAAGCCCAGGCAGCTCAACTCAGCGTGGTTTGGACCTTCTGAGGAGAGCGTTCCTTAAATCCTTGTGTGGGCAAAGGTTGGGGTGGCTGGTAGAAGCTGATGATTGAGGAGGCCACATATTAAAAAACCCGGTATTTTCATTTTTTATCGCAGTTTTCTGCCACCTTTCCCCTTAAAGAGGGTTTGGAGAAGAAGGGATAATTTGGAAGAGGGAACTGCATTGTTTGCACCTTTATCCAGCACGGATCCTGTCTGTGCATTCCCACCCTGTGCCCTGCACCTTTCACATCCTGAGCTGCCAGTTAAGCAGAAGCTGCTCTGAAAACGTGTCTGTGAACAGTTGGAAGATAATCTTATGACACAACCATTTCAGTGCTCCGTCCCGCTTTCCACTGCCAAAAAGGGTTCTGGTGCTCAGACAGGAAACACATTGCAGGCTCTTGGCAGAGCAAAATGTGTTAGGAAGCTTAAGATGAGATGCCATGTCCCATGAACTCTTAGTAAACAACAGATTCTAGGCAATTTATATATATATATGTATGTATGTAGCTATTTAAATATATATATATATATATATGCACATGTACACACACACATAGACACACTTATATGGAAATACACAGTTGAAAAGAATATAAACCACAAAGTTCATCACAAGTTCTTAATTTTTCCCATCCATACTTTCACAAAGAGTGAGATGCAAAAGCTCATGAGGCAAAGCAAGAGCACAGAGTAACAGTGAGTGCCAGCTCTGTGTGCATTTACATTTCACTCAAACCAGAGTTCCTCACAAAAGAACAAACATTGCTGGGAAATTCATCATCTGTTTGTATCTTGATGTTTCTCCCGAAATATTCGTTCACTCCTCACAGTTAGAAAATATAGATATAGAGAGAGACTGCAAAGTAAACAGTTTTGCTGTTTTATTTATTAGAGAATAAATATTGAATGTTTTTCCTCTCTCTTTATGCCATTCCCTGGACCTTTAACTAGACTATTAGGTGTAACAGATGAGGAGAAATAAACTTGTATATTCTTTTAAGGCTAATTTCCTCTATTGGCAATGCCATCACAGCTGGCAATAAGCTGCATCTACAGTGAAAACACCTTTTGTGATGAAATGGATGGAGATGGGCAAGAGGTTCAATATAGATTACCAAGGAACAGCAATCTGGGAACCAAATACACTTTATCTGAATTGAATTGACAGATAAATCTTCTGCCTCTCTTTCAAAAATTAAAAAGAAAAAGAAAAGTACAAGCACATAAGTCTCAGTGGTAAAAAAATCATTAATTAGTAAAGCTCACTGCTTAGTTACGCACTTCTACATCACAGAGTGCAAATCATATCTGTGATACCATAACATATATTCATTTATCTGTATTAATTAGCTGTGTATTAACAACCTCATCTGTACTCAGTACAATGGGCTGAAGTTTTCCTAAGTGACTTCAAAGAACAACTAAAACACATGAGTATATTTGTGTATAATCATTGACAAAAACCCATGGAAGGTTTTGAAATTTAAACCATTGGCTGGGGATGAGGAGGCAAATAACAGACTAATATTGATGCCACAATTGTGATTCCTTTGTCACACAGTTCTTAACTTGCACTGTCACTAGGTTCAAATTCAGCAGATCAGGTGACAGCCCTGAGAGCTCCCACAGAGATGTCCAGACAACGTTCTGCAGCAGAACTTCAGGTTACAGGGAAGGATCGTACAAAATGGCCTTTCCAGTCAGGAAGAAGAAAGAGCCAAGCACAACTCAGCAATATGGAAAGAGATCAGAGACCCAAAACGTTGGTCTTATCTCTCCCATTCAGGCAGGAACTCTCAGTACTTTTAATTCCCAGACTTTCCCCTCCAGATCCAAACCTGATGTTCTTTCTTATGTGTGAATAATATTGAAGGCTCTAAACTAACAAGACCTGCTGCCTCTCATTTTCCTCTCCTTTTTCTTGCCACCCTCAGTCTATTGAAGTTAAAAATGAAACAACTCACAGACCTTCACTTTAAAGCTGTGCACCCTTTCCCTGCCCATCCAGGTTTGTTGTATGGATTTCTTACTCACTTTATAAATCCTATGGCTTTACACCAAGTAGGAGACTTTATCTTTTAGACTATGAGGGAAATTTATTTCCTGGTATAAGTCTATTTTCTGGGAGTCAGTGAAATATATTAATCTCTGAATGAGATTTGCAGTTATTTGGTAGGTTTTTTGCAGTTCGAGTCACAGGCAATATCAGTTTATGTTCCCTGCCAATATCACACCACGGCAAATTCTGAAACTTTGTTAAAAAGTCCCAAACAAAAAGACAACACAACAAAGAAGGGGGAAGGAGGAACACTTTTGGTTTATTAATGCAAAAGTTTAAGAGACATGTGCATGTTAAGCTCAGCAACATTATTCACAGAGAGGGAATTACTATATTAACTCAGAATGTTTTCTTTTCCTGTGAAATTCAATAGTCCAGAGAATAATACACTTTATAAATAGGAAAATGTGTGAATTTAAAGTAACTTTACTCTCTGTGTAATATGATTTCTAAATATGAAATTCTCATTCTCTTCTTCCCACCCCATAAGAACTCCAGATGAAGGTTTTGCCTCAGTCAGAGAAACATTTAGGAGTCTGGATTGGCAGAGGGATAAAGAAGACAACTGCCCCAGGGAGGATATGAATGAACTTGTATTAATTTTGCCCCCGAGGATCTCATTTTATTTGTCCCTCTGTGCTTTATCACTTACTGAAGCTGCAGTGAAGGTTAGAACAGTTATCTCAGATTTTGGACACTGGAAATGCTGCTCTGGGTTGTTCAGTCCTGGAAGTCACAGAAAGGCTGGAAAGGCAGGCTGGGTTCCTGCAGCCCTTTTGTTCAGCTCTGGATCTTGGCCCCCTTGCAAACAAGTGGCATGATGGGCCTTCCTCTGCCCTGGAGTCTCCATGGCAGAACTGACTTCGTGTGGAGACTATCAAAGCTTCTGACTTGGTCTAACACGTCGTGGCTTTAATTCAATAAAGTATCAATGGGATGGGCTTAACTCAATGTTCTCTTTAACATAACTTTGTGTTCCATTCAACCACCTTCAGCAATGTTTAGCCACATAGGTAAGGACTTTTCTTTTCTTTGTATTAAGGTAGAAATTTCTTATATAGAATAGAATCACAGGATCATTGAGGTTGCAAAAGACTTCTGAGACCAGCAAGTCCAACCTTTGACTGAAGACCACCTTGTCAACTAAGCCAGAGCACTGAGTGCCACATAAAGTCACTTCTTTCAGGCAGTTTTTAAGTGCTTTGTTGAAATGGAAACTCTAGGTTTGGTCTAATCAATGAAATTAATAAGGTCAATTTGTTATCAGAATGTGCTGTCAGGAGAACAATGACGTCATAAAGAATCAGTATCCACCAGGTGACTATCGACGATGTAACATTTTATATATTTAAGGTATAAAGAGAATGATAAACTGTATCTTATTAAATCATTTTCTATTTTAATTAATATCTTCCTCATAGGTCTCTTCCTACTGTCATGGACTTGGCCAGGTTTTGATCTTATTTATGCCACTATAAAACTCAGAAATTCTGTATGTGTAATTCCTCTAACACTGGAGATGCTAAAACCTGAGTCAAAGGCATAAAGTGGGTTATCAGTTTGCCAGAGGTCACATTTCATGACAAATTTTGAAAGATATTGGTTCTTTTCAGGTGTTAAATTTGATGTTCCACTTAAAACCCAAAGTTACTTTCCGTCCATTATGGCTGTAAATGGAAATGAAGAAGTTGTTTTCTGTTTCTGTCATGAACCAGGACAAACCAAACAGGACAAGACATAATGAGGCAGAAGAAAAGTGGGGAAAAGTTCAAAGTGCTGAGTTAATTTGGCATTTCAGTAGGGCTGCCTGGGAAAACGATGAGCTCTGCTGGGACATGAGGATGAGCAGCACTGGGCACCTGAAGGAGACTTTCCTACATGCACAAGGCTTTATTAGCAGTAGTCATGGATGATGGCACATCTCAGCTCCCACAGGGAAAGTGTCTTCTTCAGGAAGGGCAAAAAGGGCACTTTTTAGCAAGGTAATGGATAAGGAAAGCAGGAGAAAATACTGGATGGTTTTCAGGCAGCTGATTCTTCTCCTGGAAACAAGACACACCATAACAACAGTAACAGGATCTGCAGACGCTGGGGCATGAGCAGCACAAAAACCACAGCGTTAGAACCAAGAGGCGAAATTATTTCCATAGAGACTCTGTAATAACACTGCCAAAAAAATATCAAAATATAGCCAAAGAGTATGAGAGCTGGAAGGCACAGGCAGGCTGTGGAATGGCAAATCACCCTCAGCAGTAGGAAGGTTGAGGTTACCCTGTGCCTTGTGGTGGAGCAGATGAAGCCACAATCTCTTCTAGATTTATATTCCAGCATAGAAAAACTCACATGGTTTACAGTGTCTCAATTAAAACACAGTGGAGGGTTCTAAGGGGTGTTTAATATTTAACAATTTGAAGTCCAGCTAATTGAAAGAACTGTTGCAATCCAGGCTGGGCTCGGCATTTCTCAGGACCACAACAGTTTTAACATCTCAGTGGTCTCCAAGGGGGATAGAAAGATCAGACAGTGGAGAAAGGAATACAAGACTCCCAGAGTACTTTTGATGTGGCTCTGACTAGTTAAACCCTGTAAGTCATCTGGCTTGGGAAGCCAGTCCCTTCCCATGGGAGTGGGTGTCCTTTCCCTGGGTCTCCACTGGATCAAGGGGAGGAAAACAGGAGGAGAAGGGATGTGAAACTCAGGGGTTGAGATCAAGACATGAAGGTCATTTATTAATTACCATCACAGGCAAAACAGATTCAACTTGGGCAAATGACAATTAAATTATGGAGTAATTTAATAATTATTTCATTTCATTACTGTAATTAATAATAAAAAGTATAATAGTTATTTTATTAGCAATTAATGTTTGCTATTTAATTATAGATTAATTATTAATATTAAACTGTTTCTCTAACCATAAATTAAAATATATTTGGGCAGCAATGAGGACAACATTAAGACGACACCCTCCCCTCACCCCTTTAGTGAGGCTCAGCCTCACTCCTTCACTCTTGGCTCTTCCTCACCCCATCAGTGCAGGAGGAATGGGGGTTATGATCAGTCCAGTGTCTCCTCTCTGCCCTCCCTTCCTCCTCCTGCTTTTCCCTTGTTTCAGCTGGACTGTTGTCCTTCAGGATGAACCTGCTCCTGGTTTACCCTGATTCAGTGATGACCATGGTGGTGGTGGACAGCTGGATTTGATGATCTTGGAGGTCTTTTCCATGGCCCTGTGTTGTCTCTGCCCAGACTGCAGGGCAACCTTCACCCTGGCACACCTGCAGCCCCTCCTCCTTCCCTTCTCTTCTCACCCTGGTACTCACCAAGCTGTTTCTTACATTTCTCTCTCCTCCCCACCCTCTCCTCTGCCTGGGTGCTATTTTTGCCACAGGGGCAAAGCTGTCTCTTAGAGGATCCCTGAGAGAATATATCCCATTTCCATTTAGCTTTTAAATATTCAGCTCAGATTTATAACTAATTTATAGTTGATGGCCATATACAACGGATATACAAGCAGACATGTGCCATTGCTCATTTATGACTAAGAACCTTTGGTGGAATAATTAATGAATAAATCAAACACAAGTTTGCTGATGATGTCATTTGGATTTCCTGCTCATGTGTGCGCCGTGTTTGTGAGAAATGAGCAGGTACATTGATGACCTTCAGAATGATGTATTAATGGTTTGTTTGAGCTACCATCTCTCATTGCATGGTGGTAAAATGCCCTCCAGTGCCAGCTGGTCAGTTTTGCTTTTTAATTTGAGCATCCACAGGCTGAAGTTGCATTCTTCACCTAGTCCACTACATCTAATAAACAGAAAGGCTGGGACTAAAGAGAGACATGGAGCTCTAGACTGGCGTGATTTCACTGGAATGTGGGTGCTTGCATCTCCAAGGTTTCTTCAAAAAAATAATAAGTTATAGTGTGTGGTTTCCTGCATTAGGGTTTAGTATTACTTTACAAGAGCTGTAAATGGTGATTGCTAATTCTTTGTGTGAGGAGAATCAGCACAAGTACAGTAAATGTGAGAGGAAACATTTTAAGCCAGTTTTGCTGAGGATGGAAAATTAAAATGGCAAGCTGTCCAGTTTCCAAAATAGTGCATTTCACAGAGACATCATTCAGCTGTCAGAGCAAGAAACAATTAAGGCACTTGTTCTGTTTCAGGTACTGAGCTTGAATTTTATGTTTCAGACAATTTCTACAGAGATAAGGAGTCACTCACCCACACAGGCAGGGACAAAGAGGGGACTAAGTCATTATCCTTGAGAATTTTGCATTCCATTGGTTCAAAAATGAAAGAGAGAAGATATAAATTGGACAGGAGGAAGAAATTGGTGAGTGTGTGACATGCTGGAACAGGTTGCCAAGGAAAGCTGTGGATGCCCATCACTGGAAATGTTCAGGGTCAGTCTGAATGAGACTTGGAGCAGCCTGGTGTAGTGGAAGGTGTCCCTGCCATGGCAGGGCACTTGGACTAGATCTTTGAAGGTCCTTTTCAACTCAATCCATTCCATAATTCTAGGAAAATATCCACATCTAGAAATACAATTAACCAGGAGGTTGGACTTCAGCATCTCCCAAAGTCCCTTTCAGCCTCAATTTTTGTCTAATGTCTATGAGATGGAGGACATTGTCACACAGTATCAGCACACCAGTCTGAAAACAAAGACAACCACAAACCCCAACCCTCCAGTCCAAAACACACACAACTGGCATCTCCCTATGGCTGGGGATATTCAAGACATGGGCAATAATTATTGGCTAATGTGGGGAGAGGGAAGGCTGAACATTTAATTCTATTTTCATTGTATTTTTGACATACAGTGAAAGACTCGACAGCTTCAGCTCATTCCAAAATCACTCTTCAGTGGGCAAAATAACCTTTTCAGGGATTCAAAGCTTTTCCAAGTTTCTCCACATGTACACAATCCCAAAGGGGATGGTCACTGGCCCTTAACCTCTGTTCACATTTGGAACCCTCTGGAATGCTGGATGTCTTGGATATCCAGCTGATGTGTTCAGTTTGGTTTCTGTCAAAGCTGCATGTCTGGGTGGGTCTACATGTCTATATGTGCCTTTCTCTTTCCATCAGATCCTCTGCTTTTGCATGTTGGCAGAGCTCAAACCGAATGATGACCCTGATAGGTTCTAACCCACAGCCTGTGTTCTATAACATTTTGGGATGGGAAATATGATACAGATTAAAAAAGTGGTGAAGAAAAGCTCACAGTCCTGTTAGTAGGAGAATAAGCAATCAATGTTTTTAAATAGGTTGTTCCTTTAAGCTGTATCTGTAATGATTTTGTTTCCAGCTATTTCACTACAAGATCATTGATTAAGGATCTTGTCTTTGCCAGCATCAGCCCTGTGAGACAAAGGAGGACTGTGCTCTGGGAGCGTGGCTGAGTCAAATTCCAGATTAATGTTTGAATCTGTCCACAGGCAGCTGGATAAGACTCCATGCAGGGGCAGCAGGGTCAGCATTGGTTTTCTGAAGGTACAGTAGCACCAAGCTTAAGGGGGCAGAGCAGATCCAGTGGCAATAAGCACAGTGACCCAAGAGTTCAGAAGAGCAGACAAGTCAGTACTAATTGTGCATGGCCAGGGCTGAGCTAGCAAGGCAAAGCAAGTGAAGCTCATCCTACAGAGTGAATGATCTGAGTTTAAATGTGGCTCCTCAGTCAACCACGAGCAGCAAGTGACAGGACAAGAGAACTTAGACTTAAGCTGCAGCAGGGGAGGTTCAGATTGGACATCAGGACGAACTGCCTCCTGGAAAGGGTGGTCAGGCTTTAGAAGGGGCTGCCCAGGGAGGTTTGGAGTGCCCAGCCCTGGAGGTGCCCAAGGCAGGACTGGCCATGGCACTCAGTGCTCTGGGCTGGGGGAGAAGTTGGGCATCGGACACGGGGTGGGCTCCCTGGGCTGGGAGGGCTTTTCCAACTTCAGGGATTCTGGGATTCTGTGAACCACAGAAGCCTGGAATGAGGCTTCTCCCAGCAAATCCCCCAGCAGCAATCTTCACTACAGTTTAAAACTGGCTTAAAATACCTGGCTGTCCCAAAAGCCCCCATGAGAGCAATCCCTGTGCATCCCCTCAGCTGCAGCACTGCCAGCCCTGCACTGGGTCTGACTGACCCTGAACACCACGATGCAGCCCTTAGGAGAGAATCACACATGAGTTTGGGTTGGAAGGGACCTCAAAGCCCATCCAGTGCCAACCCCTGCCATGGGCAGGGACACCTCCCACCAGCCCAGGTTGCTCCAAGCCCCATCCAACCTGCCCTTGGACATTCCCATGGATGGGGCAGCCACATCTTCTGTGCCCAACCTGTGCCAGGGCCTGCCCACCCTCCCAGCCAGGAATTCCTTCACAATGTCCCACCTACCCCTGCTCTCTTTGAGTTTAAAACCATTTAAACTGAGAGCAAGGAGAAGATGCTGCAGAGTTGATTGCTGCCCTCAGCCCTGAGAGGAAGAACATGTTCAGTAAGTACTTTTTTCTAGTCAATTCTCACAGCCTCTGTTTCTTTCTGGCACTTCTTTAGTCATTTCCATCTTGTCACCAGGCTATTGAGGCTACTTCAGGTTGAGAAGGCTGATTCTTGATTTCTGGCTAAGACTTTCCAAAAATCCAGCAGACAAATTACAGTTGGGAATCTCACTTTGAGCACCACATTTCCTTTCTGTTACTCTGCTCCATTCTGTTCAGTCAATTCAAATGTCATCCAGCTGAACAGCATGTTTGGGATATCTACTGAGGCTTTGTCATTAGTGTTGGAATGGAAATATTGCCTGAATTCTGCAAGCTCAACTTTGGAATAGAATGTATTTATTAGGGGGGAAATGGTATTTGCAGCATAATTGGGATGGTGGTAACACATTAAAGTGCAATTTGAACCTGAAATTACCTCCTTTTGTAATTTCAGAGGTGTCATATAGAAGTGGCATCATGTGAAGTCTTAGGGGAAATCTTGATGTTATGATCACTAATGCTCTTTATAGAATGAGTCTAGAGGCATGATATTAATACAAGAAAACTCAAATTCACTTTTAGGAGCTCTTTCTCCTTTTTTTAATGCATGAATCTGTAATTTTGAAGATGTAATCATTAAATTACTATGAATATGCGTCCTTGGGTGGTAATAGTTACCTAAGGAAAACATGCTGGAACATTTATTTTTGTTCATTAGTCTATGCAAGGCAGCAACTCCTACAGACAGGAAGGAGAGGGAGAGTTGCTGGGCTGGTCCCTTCCAACCTCAGCCTTCCATGATTCTGTGAATCTATTGCCTCCTTTCCACCCTTGAAGGTTTTTGGTGTCTGAGTGGGTCAAGCCCCGATCAGAATGGGGAGACTTCAGAGCTGCTCCTGCTTTGAGCAGGAGACTGGACTAGGCACCTTATCTAATTCAGGAAGAAAGGAAACAAATCTTTTATTTTTATTAAAACCCTTCCCATAAAAATCATTAAGTAGATATATATATATATATGCTAACTTCTTAAAACATTGAATCACAGACTCATGAAGGTTGGAAAAGACCTCCAAGATCATCAGCCCAGCATCACCCCTGTGTTCACNCTCCTGCTGCTCCAGCCCCTTCCCCAGCTCCGTTCCTTTTCCCTGGACATGCTCCAGCCCCTCAATGTCTCTCTTGTCACGAGGGTCCAGATCTGTCCCCAGGACTGTTCCCACTGATGATAAGACCCACCTGCTGCAGTTTGCACAAAACACCCTCATTTTACATATTGCTCAGTCAACACTGAATGACTCACCTGCTCTTTGTTTCCCTTTAACTGCTTTCACATTTAACGTTGCTCAAAATTCAAAACATCACTTGCTTTCTTCCAAAATGCTAAGAAGGATTTGAGCAGCCACAAAACTGAGTGTTGCATTTCTGACTGAATTACAGTGTGAAATTTAATCTTTTCTGTTGATTTACAAGTCAAATAATTCACTCGTTGCTTTCCTTTTTTATTTTTTTAATATTGAAGCTGTATCTTTGTAACAAGGTCTTAAATGAATGAATTAATCAGGATAGAGCTATTCAAAAAAAAAAAAAAAAAAAAAAAAAAGAAAAGAGAGAGAGAGAGAAGAAATTAAATCACAGAAAGTAAAAGATTTTGATAGTTGTTCAGGAACTCCTGGACATCAGAGACATTGAAATGAGCAGATGTGACACAGAAAGGGAAAAAAGATTGCCAAGATACACTTGGAATTCTTACTCAGGTAACTGTGTATCAGTTGGCAACCACTTGTATGCTTATTTTAGTACATAATAGTACCAAAAGCTCTTAATTTGTTTGAATTTCCCAAATAATGCCTTTTGCAAGAGTCATTTTTCAACAGCATGGTAAAAGAAGCCCCAAAGAAACAATACCACATTTTTCCTTTGTTAAGAAGTTTGGTTTAGTTTTTTAAAGATTACAGAGTGATGGGCCAGGGCTTATCACCAGCTTTTTGATAATGATTGGTACATCAAATTAATGATCCACTGATGGTGATATGAACTGTGAGGGTTTAGAGTAATGAGATTATTGTGATCTGATATTAAAGCACAGTCTGGTCTGCAAATAGCACAGATTTGCTTAAAAATAAATTATCCATTACCAAAAAAATTAATGAATACTGTTACTTAATTATGAACATGACAATAAAAATATGGAAGCATCTATAAGATATATTACAGAACCATGGAATCCCAGACTGGTTTGGGTGGGAGGGACCTTAAAGCCCATCCCCATCCCACCCCCTGCCATGGGCAGGGACACCTCCCACCAGCCCAGGTTGCTCCAAGCCCCGTCCAACCTGGCCTGGGACACTCCCAGGGATGGGGCAGCCACAGCTTCTCTGCCCAACCTGTGCCAGGGCCTGCCCACCCTCCCAGCCAGCAATTCCTGCCCAATATCCCACCTATCCCTGCCCTCTGGCAGTGGGAAGTTATTCCCCCTTGTCCTGTCACTCCAAGCCCTTGTCCAAAGTCTCTCTCCATCTTTCCTGTCAGCCCCTTTCAAGTACTGGAAGTTCTTTGCAATTTTATAATCCGATTTGAGAAACAGAACTCATTTTCTTAGATTAGTGAAATCAAAAAATAAGGGAAAACAATAATTTTGGTGAAAAAGTTCATAAGAATCTTGAATCAAGTACAGATTTAAAAATTATGGCTCTAGTGTGGTATCAATTCCTAGTATTTTAGAGGCGAGAAATCAGTCTGCTAGTCTGAGTAGTTTAAAAAGAACTGATTTTCAGTACAAAGGTTAAATGTATATCTCAGATTCTTGCACATACATGTACATCACATATACACTGAGACCTGAGATATGCTGCCTGTGCTCTTACTCCCCTTTGATTTGGCTGAGATTTCTGAAATCACTGGTAATGTTTTATTATAAGACATTTACAGGATTTAGCTCTATGGGAACACTTATGCAGTTCCCATTTTTTTGGTATTTTGTGAAATGGTTGCATTTAGCTGATGCTTAGACCCAAAAAAGGCAAACAGGATTGCACTTCCAAAGAGCCTTGACAAGGGAAAGAGCTTTTCATAAAAGCCCATGCTGAAATAGAAAAGGTGAGGATTAAAAACGAAAAGAAAGCCTTCAGGAATTATCCCAATCCATAAGAAACATAAACTGATGTGCCTCCTCATGTCATGGCAAATTATCAACATGAAAAAACTCTTTGAGGCAGAAACAGGGAGAAAATTCCCAGTGCTACATTTGTCCCAAGAGCTGCAGAATTATCCACCTGCTCCGTGGGCACAGGCAAGGATGGACAGGAGAAAGGCAGGAGCTGGCAATCAGTGGGGAGCTTTTCCTCTGCTCTGACCTCCTCCTCTCCAGCTCTAGCTGACACTCACCCCTGGGAGACAATTAACATCACTCTGATATTAGAAGTATTTCCATGCTAATTAATTTCATAGAGGAATGTCAAGATTTCTGCAATACCCAACACAATGTTTTTTTTGGACTGAGTTACATTCAGCAGTTTGTTAAAATGGCACTTCAGGGTTTTGGAGAGATTTGCAAAGGCACAAATGAGACATGACTGTTACTCTAAATGTCTCTTTTTCTTTCCTTTTTTTTTTTTTTTTTCTTTTTTTTTTTTAAATGCTTTTGAAAACTAACATTGTCTCTGCATAGAATCAATTAGTTTTCACTCTGCTGTGAGTTCTGTCAAATTCTGAACACCCAGAAATGCATTATTAGACATGTTGATCAAAATATCAATTTTTTATAAAACAAGTAACAGACAAATGAAAGATTAAAAGAAATAAGATGCCTTTAATTATAAGAAAATGAATCCTTCTTTAATTACGGTTCTACTGACTTTTAATTCCTAATGAATATCCAAGTTATGATTTTTCAAGGACCTTAGCACTTCCATAATAACAATCTCCTAAAAACATTGTTATTTCCTTTCTCTCCCTTCTCAGCCTCAGAAAACCATCTTTAAAACTGAGAGACACCCTAAGGAAATGCACCCCAGTCTAACCAGCCTGGTGTGGTTCCGACAGACACACATGCAGGTTGTTCAGGATAATGACCTGATCTCCACAAGTAGGACTTGAATGACATCCTAAGGGATCAGAGTGACAGTGGAATAATAACACAGCAATGAGAAAACAAATAGACTGAGCTCAAGTTCCTGAGCCATTGATTTTCCCAGAGTATCTAATCACTAGTTGGAGGAAAGGAGTAAAACTGTGCTTTGCTGTTGGGTTTTCCCTCCTCTGTGATTTCCTTCAGTCCAGTGTTAAGGGGTTGGTCCCTTGCTTTGTGTCCTGGTAGGGCTTTCCTTTGTTCCGGATGAAAAAGCCACAGTGAAGTCAAATTAACTCAAGCAAACAATCCCCAGAGGTTCTGGGGTGGCTGCAGAGGCATCACTGTCACTGCTGGATTTTTGTGATGCCATGACTGAAAAGTCACAGCAATTCATTGCTCCATTTTGGTCCCTGATGCTCCTCCTCAGGCCATGGACATCCCGACTTCCCCTGTTCTGGTGGAAAACCCAGGGCTGTGCCTGGTGTTACTGCACAGCCAGTGCTCTGCCTGAGCTCACATTGCTTCAGAGACCCATGAGAGAGCTCCAGGAATCCGTGGGAATCCTGGAGCAGGGACAGAAGTTGGCATATGGCCTCGTGGGAAGCAGGGCATAGACACAGGCATAGTGACTCTTCTTCATTGGAGGTCTCAGTGGAGGAACTTGAGGTGGCCTAAATTCATGTGGTCCTTTCCTCTTGGTCAGTGTGGGGTAATTCAGTCCTTACTGTGAGCCTGAAAGAGCTGGTAAAGAAGGAGTAACCACCTCTCCCAGGCTGCTGGCACGGCATCTTCTTGCCAACTTACGTCTCCCAAGAAGCTGAGAGGTTTCTGTAGCATTGGCAATGGGATTTAACAGTGGGAGTCACTCATTGACAGCCTTTTCATCAGCCCCTTCTTGCCTGGATTAGTTAAACACCTTTGCATTGGCCACAGGAAAGTTGTGTTTCTGACCCAGTCCTGCTTGAGCACTCCTGAGGTGTGTTCTAGGAGAGTGGACTGAAATCACTCTCAAGATTTTAAGAGTAGTAAGGCTCAGGTTAATAGAATTTTCTTAACCTACCTCCACAATCTGGACCTAAACAAGTATAAATAACAGCTAGTATTTACTTGAAACTCCTCTGGAACTGTAATTTGTCAGCCTTCAGCATTTTTATCTTCCAGCTCATATACAGAAACAGTTTCCAGGTAATGGGAAAGCGATGCATCAGGTTGGGGAAAATGCAACATGAGACACCAGTTCACAATAGCTCAGCCTGTGTACTTGGAAATGATTGATAATTGTTTGGTTTAGCTGTAATGTGATCCTGAAAAACAGATTTGGAAAAGTCTCCTCACAATCTAATGATGCTGCTGTGATGAATGTACCCTGAGTACATTTCTTTGGAGAGAGAATAATCCCCTGTTGTCCTGCTAGAACTGCCCTGTTTTACCCTAATTGAGTAAGACAAACAATGCCATGAGCTGTGATGTCAACAAGCCTCTTTGTAATAAAAAAAAAGTTTCAGACTGCTTAGATTCAAAAAAGTAGGACACTGTTAATTTAATTGCTGGGAGATAAGTTTGATCAAAGCTGAAGAATGTGGACTGCATCTTCAAATATAAGAAGCTTCATTTGGAAAGTGGACTTAATAACAAGCACATTTGTTCATTGTTGGAGACTTGTGATTATTAATATTTGATCCAAAGAATGCCTTATATTTAAGGCTCTTCCATTATTTACATTTATTATCCAGTTTTCTCCTGCCATTTCTTCCTGGCTTCACTATTGCTAAGAAATAATGTAACCAGGATAATCACATTATCTCCCATCAGTGCTGCAATCTGCTTAACAGGAAAAGCCAAACACAATCTCGCAGCGCTGCTGCTGACAGAGGATTTGACAAGAGCTCATTCTCCTCACAGCAACTCGCCCTCCTGACTTCCAAAGGCACTCTGCTAAAAAATGGGAAGTTCCCTCTGCTCCAGAGGGATGAAATGTAACTTCTGCTCCCAAAGGGTCAGGATGGGCCAGGGAAACCAAAATCCATTTCTGCCTGATATGTGAGTCCTGTGCAGAGAGGATCCTGGAGCTGCTGTTTGGAGAAGACCTCAGGTCCAGCACCACCCCCGAGGTCACCACTAAACCATGCCCAGGTGCCACATCCACATGTCTCTGAACACCTCCAGGGATGGGGACTCCACCACCACCCTGGGCAACCCATTCCATGAAAAATTGTGTCCTGACATCCAACCTGAACCTCTCCTGGTGCAGCTTGAGGCTGTTTCCTCTCATCCTGGCCCCAGCTGGTTCCACCTCCTGTCAATGTGCAGCCAGGCAGGAGGTCACGCTCAGGTGGTGCTCTCTGAGGATGAACAGCCCTTTTTTCTGTGCATCTCACCTTGCTCGTGGCTTATTGTGCTTTGTTGGGGGTTTTCTTGTATTTTTTTTTTTTTTCTTTTTGTTTATTTTAAAATTATTTTTATTGTGCAAAGACACATCACAATGTAATGACCACCATCCTGTGCATGTCAGCATTTTTAAGGCAGTAAATAGTCATTGAAATGTTTGATATTCTCCTTGGATGTTTCAGCCTCATTGAAAATACAGCAAACATAATTATTGAAGAAAATATTAAGATTTTCCTAAGGGAGGCCATTCACAATAACTCAATTACATTATGAGTTTGGGCTGAAGGCCATTTCTTTTTCTTTTTCTTTTTCTTTTTCTTTTTCTTTTTCTTTTTCTTTTTCTTTTTCTTCTTTCCCTTTCCCTTTTTCTTTTCCTTTCTTTTTCTTTTTCTTGTACTCCTTGTGTTTAGGATAAAACTGCCAACAGTCAGAATACTACTACAGCCTGAAAAATTTAGTCTAATATCAAACAACTCTTCTTTCCATTACAATGTCCCTGCAATGTAGGATGTTATAGCTGGGGCTGAACAGGTTTCCTGACCTTACAGAGAAGTCCTGCCTGTGCCTCGGGGCCCCCAGAGCGAGGAGAGGTGACATTTGGTTTGCTGGGCTCCGGCAATTCCTCTGCTGAGCTTTGTTCTCAGGAGATGCAGAGCCCCAGAGCCAGCTCTTCCTTCAGCCCTGCAATGCTTTGCCCTTGTCACAGCCTCCAGAGAAGTGGGTTTGGAAGAAATTTGGCAAAACCAAATCCATGGGGAGTTGGTGCTCTAAGATCTGTTGTAGATTTTGGAGCTTCCTTGACTTTCGCAATAATAACCTTCTTAAAGTGTCCTGCAGCAGAAGAGGAGCCCCCAAAAGCTCTGTCATCTCATGAGAGAACAAAATAACCATTACAACTTAAAAAGTCATTGTTTGACTGAGAAAAGTTATGCAATTTGTATCCATACAACTTATTCCATGTCAAGCTTCTTTTATTGGTGTTAATGAATATTTTTAATAACTGGAGATAAACCAGCAGCTCTAAGTCTGGGTTTGGTTTGCAACTAAAAGTTTCAGTCAGTGTCATGCCCCGAGGATGGTTCACTTGTATCTCTGCTTATGGTTACAGGGGAATTTAATTTCCTGGGGCAGAGAAAGAAACAGCATCTTCTGAGCAGCAAACATCAATGCAGGATGCACTAAAACTGGAATTATCAACAAACACCTTCCAGGCTCAGTGTATCAAACAGGGAGCAATATAGAGATGATCTGAACTAGGATAAACCTTATTCTCCAAGTTTTATCTGGCTGCTTATACTCAGAAAAAAAATTGCTCAAGAACTATCGATTTGATCTGCTAGAGTTGGGAATTAGAAAACTCCTTTTTTTTTTTTCCCCTTTATTTTTCCTTTTTTTTTTTTTTTTTTCTAATAAAGAATTTTTATGGTTTTTTCCTTAAACTCCAAATAAACAATAACTTCAGTTCTGTCAAGTGAAAGAAAGAAAAGGACCCACACCATGCACAGAATATGAATGGGGAATAGCCAAGCCTGAATAATTTCGAACTTCTGTGATTTAATCACTTTCTTAAAAACTGTGTCTGCTATAGTTAATATTCCCTAAATAAAACCTTTTTAAATTTAGAGCTCCTGGAGAGAATGAAGTGTGACATATCAGATCAAACTGTCAGATTCATTGACACCTTGACTTGTTTGGAAACTCTTTGAAGGAAAACATGTTTATTATAAATGTTAAGGAGAATTAAGAACTAAGGTATGACAAAAAGTCACTCCAGGATTTAAAATCCTGGTTAGTTACACTCTCCCCTGAGAGCTCTTTCTCAGGTACCACTTATTGCAATACCTGAATGCAACTAAATTAGAGTTCTCTTGGCTGGAATCTGTCATCATTATGTTTGACACCAAATTCTTGTAATATATATATATATATATATTAATTTTACTCCTTTAATGTAGTTCTTTTGTTTTCTTTCACATTTAAACACAAACCAGAAGAACTTTCACTTAATCTGAACTGATTTCCTCATCAAACCAAGGGCAGCCTCACCTACTGATGAGTGGCAGGGGAAATCAGATGCATTGAACTTTAAGATTCCTCTCCTTTGTTTGCTGCTCTTCCCAGTTCCAGGTCAAGCCAATAGCAGGGCTGAGCAGGTATTCCCGCTGTTGCCAAATAAACTACCTGAGCATCACTTTTTAAGTCGCTAAACCCCTTAAATACAAAGAAAACAAAAGGAGGGAGAGACCTGGTTGACAGGTGAACCCACCTCTGGTTATATTAACAAGTCAGATTTATTGCTTTAAAAAAACCCAAACCAACAACCTTCAAACAGCTGAAAAAAGAGAGAGTTCAACTGCTTGAAAAGGTACCTGGCTGTTTGTGTTCAGTATCCCACCACAGAACAGAACTTCTGAGCTCCAAAAGCAAAATATTGACACATTTAAACCCATTTTATTTTGGCAGTCTGAGATTTGAAGCAAACATTTGATCTCTGAAATTGTGTTACTCAGACAAGTAACAGTCAACAATTTTTAATGATTCATAAGCTCTGTTCCTTTATGGTGGTTGGAAGCATCTTAAATTATGTCAAATTATTTTAATGTGAAAACTAATAAAGGTTACAAAACCTGAGCGAGTAAACAAAGTGAAATATTGGAATTATAACATCTGGGAAGGAGCTGATATCTCTTTATACTGGCTTTATACACCCATCATTTTAATTATTGATGAAATAATATTCTGGAGATAAATAAAAATTACGATCCATTTCTAAGCAAAATAATTATTCCTAAAAATTCTCTAAACTGCTAAGAGTGTAATGTGAAAAGAAGGATTAACTTCAAAAAAAAATGTCCAGTGGAAATTGACTCTTCTTTTTTTGGTGCAAAATAATTCCTTTAAATTGGTGCTTGAAAATTCAGGAAGATGTTATGAGTGATATGACTGAAAATGAAAGTTATTTGGGTTGTGTAATTGTCTGTAATTCTCTGTAACTCTGCACAGCAGCTTTGCCCCCATCCACTGGTAAACCCGAATCCCAGGCCTGGGACAGCACAGGTGGAGCTGTCCAGGAGTCCCTTAACTTTGCTTTTCTCCTTGGAACAGTTTCCTGGGGTTTTCTTTTTCTTTTTCTTTTTCTTTTTCTTTTTCTTTTTCTTTTTCTTTTTCTTTTTCTTTTTCTTTTTCTTTTTCTTTTTCTTTTTCTTTTTCTTTTTCTTTTTCTTTTTCTTTTTCTTTTTCTTTTTCTTTTTCTTTTTCTTTTTCTTTTTCTTTTTCTTTTTCTTTTTCTTTTTCTTTTTCTTTTTCTTTNTCCCTTCTCCCTTCTCCCTTCTCCCTTTCCCTATTTTTAGGCAGACATGCCCTGCTGACCTTATTGCCTGCCCATGCTCTCAGGGGGATCTTCCAGAACAAAGCAAAGTTTTCTTGGACAAAAGGAACACAACACTCAAAAAGACCTGTGAAAACGCTGCCACATTCCTCAATAAGCCAGGCTTTTCCCATTTGGCCCGGATGATTTCCGAGTTAGGAGTACTATTTGCAGAAACTATGGATGGGGATCACTCTTTGGCCTTTGGTTGGGATTGCTCTGAAGATTTTTCCAGCTTTGGGAAGAGCACAGTCAGGCAGGAAGGAGCCTTCCTTTGTTTGGTTCCTTCCCTGTGCCTCACTTTGTCTGTCTGCTGCTCTCTGGTCTCTTAGGGCTCATTTTCACTACCAGGTCCATTTTGTGTAAAAAGTCACAAGGGTGTGGGAGTCACATTTACCCCTCTGGGCAGTCTGGTCCCACAACTACTCCCTGTCCTCTTTGGCAAGGCTGGGGGGCATCAGCTCAGCCCTTTATCTTCTGCTGAGTCCCAGGTTCATCATGCCCTGGGCATATCCTGGGTCATCCCGAACTCAGTATTGCCCCCAAGCCCCTTTCACCCCTTGGTGTGTCCTGTGCAGGGCCAGGAGTTGGACTGGATGCTCCTTATGGATCCCTTCCCACTCTGGATATTCTATGATTCTCTAATAGCCAGCACAACAGCAAAGATGATCTGCCACTTCCTGAACTAGAGAAATCATTTATTGGCAATGGGATTAACTTTCCCTGAGTGCTCCAACTTCACTGAGCACTCCTTGCTGTCAGTAAGGACATGAATGATGAGCCGGGACAGAACTGCTGCTCCCACCCAGCTCTGCCACCTTCTCACACCCTGATTGTGCTGTGGATAAAGGAGAGTTCAGTGCCTGCTTTTAGCAGTTCTAACACAGAATTATATCTATCTACCTATCTATCTATCTATCTATCTATCTATCTATCTATCTATCTATCTATCTATCTATCTATCCATATATATATATGGATATATGGATATATATGTGTGTGTGTATACACAGACACACTTTAAAACAAGTCAATATCTTGACATTACCCTTTCAACCTTATTCAATTCCTCCCAATATCATGGAAAAATATGTTGTCTGGGTTTTTTTTTATGACTCAAAACAGGTTAAAAAGTAGTCCCATTCATAGGGATTTTCTTACAGAATTTTCTTTATATTTTTTAATTTTTTTTTTCCTATAGAGACTGTCTATCTTTAAAAGAAAAGAACAACAAACCCAAACCTCACTGGAGGGAAATTGTCTGTCAGAAGGTAAAATAACACCAGTGAAAGCAGAGTTCCTGAAGTTTCAGTGTAATAAGTGTAGCAGTTTTCTCCATAAGCAGACTAGAATAGACAAACATAAATTCTAAAGCTGACGGCACCAGCCTTGAAAAGCTGTAATTAAGGTAAAGAAAGTCCAGGGAACGATCTCTGAGGAAATAAAAGTAATGAATGAAAGAAGAAACCGTTTCTCTGAGTACATTATTCCACAATAATTAACATTTTTTATCGCTGCATATATATCTCCAATTAGCTGTCTGCAAACTGGGGGCTGAGTTAATTGATTCTGTTATACTTGTGTAAATCCCAGCTAATTCCATGTGCTCCACAAAAGCGGCTCTGGTGGAGCTGATGGCAGGCTCTGGTCAGGCATATGGGCTGCTTTGATCATCCTAAGCTGCTCATTTGTGAATGGACAGGAACTAATACAGAGTCATACAAGTATTTAGCTGCAAAAAAGGGAAGTCAAATATTTCCTTTATTAATGCATAGAAAAATCATCTAAGTATTATAATGTATGGGCACATAATAATGAAGTGAAAGGATAAATTTGGATTTGGAAGTTCGTCCTTCAGCCGGCACAACTGCTCTGTCACAGATGGCATTTTATTTTATTATTTTATTTTATTTTATTTTATTTTATTTTATTTTATTTTATTTTATTTTATTTTATTTTATTTTATTTTANATGTATTTACACACACATATACATATATCTACTGGCAGAGGTATTACCAGCAGAACTTATCACTGAATATGCTTTTTTAACCTCCATCAGCATAATAAAATTGACCTTGTCTTCACCTGATACCAATGATGGATTACATTTATTGAAATTCAGGAATTCCATCTATTTCTACTGAGAATGTTGATTTATTTATTTATTTATTTTATGATTTGAAAGGGAATGCTGCTTTGGTGTGATTTTCCTCCTCTTTCAGCATCTTTAGGTTATATATTTTTGCATAAAGCACTGAACTGTAAGTGGGAACAACCTGCTGTTCTTTGTGTTCCCCTTCCCAGACCACGGGCTCTTCTGAGAAAGCCTCACAACGTTCAGCTTTAAAAGCACCTGGGCTGGATTTGGTTGTGATAAAGTGCCTTTTGAAGAACATGTTGAAGGCTTTTCCCCTTCAAGTGTTCCTCTTCTTTCTAATTAGCTGGGAAAAGAAAACAAACATGAAAGCATAAAAAAAAGTGATCTAAAAATCCATAAACTCCTAGGAGTTCAGTGCATAACAAATTCCTCTGCTGCCTTTGTTTGTGACACAAATGTATCTCAGGTTTGCACAGCGAAGGATGGGGCTTAAAGCTGTTGGACTCAGTGGGGATTAAACCCTTTTCCAGAACTTTCCTAGGAAGAACCCTCTTTTTAGACCACCAAACCAGCAGCAGAATCAATTTGGAATTCATTTAGAACACCAGGGTTTACCATAAATATAATTTTCAAGCCAGATTTAATCACATGGATTTATAAAGTTCTTCTTCAACATCTTGTTATACAAGTGCCTTTCCATGATTTATATTCTTGCTAAGATTGATCCAGTTCACAAAACTCTTTTTCTAACTCAGTAGTTTTTCCCATTTTAAAGGGAAAAAAACCCACAATTGCTCATGTTTATTTCAGGCAAAGACATCAAAAAATGCAGAGCTATCAAAGTGAAAATCTGAACGAGGATTTGCTTTGCAACAACTTGCATGTGATATTAAAACAGACTGGAAAAAATCTGCTGAACATTGTTTAGAAAATAAACAGAAGCAAAGACAGAAGCTGCTCTTGCCTCTGTTCCAGAGTGTTACAGGAAGCCACACATTTATGGACTGGTGATGCCATTTGGTTCTGACCATTCAGTAACAGGGGTTGCTTTGAGACTTTAATGCTGCTAAAGCCACAGAAAGCATCAAAATTCAAACCCAACCTCAGCTCTGAAGGGAGTGTGATGGGCTGGTTTATGATCTGACTTGGCTGGAGGCAAGATCTGCCTTCAACATGGACTTTCTGGAAGAGCTGTGGTGTTTCAGAAGGTGCATCGTGTGGAGCTCCGAAATACGGAAGTGTGGAATGTTCTTCTGGTTTTTAATGGAAAACAGCCTCAAGGAACAAATGGGCCTGGTTCTAGTCAGGGCTCTAAACCTCAGATTAAATTCTCAGAGCCCTCTCCTCTCAGGCTGGATGGAGCCATCAGAGACTGAATTTTTCCAGGACTGGGAGTGGCTGGTCTGTTAGAAAGCACAGAGGTCACTTCTCATTAAAATCAAAGGAGAGGTTCAGCAATAAGGAAGGAGAGCAACATATTCATTCTTCTTGGTTTTTTGACAGTTCAGAAACTGTTTCATTTAACATCTTTAACTTTGTGACACCCAAAGCTTTCAAACTTCTAAAACTCAGGTGTCTGGATTGCAAGCCCAGGGAGGTGGATCCGTTGGACCAGCACTCCCATATGGCTCAGATAAGATGCCAAATACATTCATGCAACATCAGAACATAATATTGTTCCTTTCTGTATGCCAAGAAGCAAAACCCAAATGTTTTCTGGCTTCCTAAAGCACCCCCCTGAAGGAGCTGACAGATTTTTGCTGTTCTACTCCATGAGAAAATCGTCCTTTGACTGACAGGGCACATTAAAAATTCACAGGGCTGTTAATCTGAGCCCTGGTGCTTCAGAGAAAGCTGGGGATTCAAAACATGGCCTTCAGTACATGTTTGCTGAGTATCACACTGGTATCTTTGTTCCCTTTGTCAGAGTCTGTTGCCCTTGGTTTTTCAACGAGAAAACTTCATGAATTATCTATCATTTGGATTTAGACCTGTAGAGAAAATAAAAATCNCCCGACCCCCCCCCCCCAACTGAACCTCTCTTAATTCCACAGGAATTCAGCTGTTGATCTGTCAAAGGACAGAATGTATTTGCTGACTGTTAAATATGTTCACAAAATGCATATGTGCACAACTTCTAGACAAAATAGTGTATTTTCAAATATGCTTTTATTTTTTAATATGTATTAAGCATTTTCCTGATATGATCATCCTACCTGAGTCAGGGCTTGTTTGTGATCTTTAGGGAAGCTCATATGATCCCTTGGGAAGAAGAAATGCTTTGCAGATACAAGATCCTTCTTAATCCAAGGGGATATGTGGGATCTGAGTACTTGGAAGTCTTCACAGCTCTCCAGGACAAGGACCCAAGAAATCTGTGCCCAGCACAGGAGGTTGGACTACAAAGATCCTCCCGAGGTCACTGTCAACACTCTTTGTTTTAGAATCATGTAGTTATTTTTGATAAAGTAGAAATTATCAGTTTTAGAAATTAGAACACTACTTGTTAGGAATTTTAGGGTGTTTTACAAGTCCTCTTTTCCCAGATCTGCTGGCATTAATGGTTTGAATATTCTCCTGCTAAAATCAGCCAACTTTATTATGGTGGTGGTAGAAAGCATGAGCTGATTTACACCAGCTGATGATTTGACCTTTGTTTTTTAATACACGGGTGTCCTTTCATGTCTGGGACATGATCTTTGCATTAAAAGTGGGCTGTTTTATTTATTCCCTGTGACAACAGTCACTGTGACAGTCAGATGGATGTATATGACATGCCACCCCCTCTATATAGGCTAACTGCAAAATAAATGCATACAAATCTGTTCCCTAGTGTTATTTTCTAACACATAAAGAATGTCCTAATTTTTACAGCAATTTACTGCTTGTGAAAGAAATATCAGGTCATTCTTATCCACTTCTGTCATTCAGGTTTCACCAAAGGAGTTGTGTTATATCACGTTCAGCTGCAAACCCTAAATGTACCTTTCTTCTCCAACTGTTTAACTGGGGCACTGCTGGAAAAGTGAGAACAAGAGACAATTTCACACCAGATTATTTAATGTATGATTTTATTCTCTTCAGGGAATTATGCAAAACAAAGAACAAATATTACAGGAATTGCACCCAACCTACCCAACTGCATCAACAACTTGGTCTTTTTTATCACTGCAGTTTTTGTGTTTGTTGGAAACCAAGATGTGAGGAACAGCTCCTGTCACATTCCAGACCTAACCTCAGGTTTGGGCATGAAGAGGCTCATTTTAGATGTGTTTTGCAATTCACCAAAATTTGGATGGAAGAGGTTCCCACTAGGTTCTATATGTGTCCAAATATCCTCCCTGGAAAGTTCCTCTGGGCCCCTCCCAGTGTCTGATTCACTTTTTCTTGCTGTATTTATTCATGTCTCTGCTCTGCTTGGTGAGCATCCAACCTCATGTTCACCCACAGTTGTGCCCTCCTTTCCACATCCCCCCAACCCCTCCATCTCCACTCTGTGGGAATGCAACATTTCAATTGCACAGGGCCATTAATACAGGAATTATCAGTGAGCTCTTCCAGGAAGGAGATGGCAACACGACTTCCTAAAAACACACACACCTTGGTGAATTCATGGGCATGGAGGCAACATCAAGATGCCCTTTGTCTCTTGCGTTCTTCAAAGACAGTTCTTGTTGCTCAAAGCACCCAAGGCTGTCCTAAAATTAATATATGGAACTGTTCCAAGTCACCTGTAGTGGCAGCTCACAAACCTAGAAAACACCAGAAAGGATTCAACTTTATTCCATTATTTTCCCATAACTCTTTTCGCACATTGTGTATTTTTAGGCAAGGAAATTAAAATAATATAAAAGAGGAGAGATAGACTTTTTGATCTTCATTTTTCTGTTTGATGGAGAAGAACTTATGAAAGTGGCAGGAAGCCTTCAACCTTCAATAACTTTGGTTTTATTTTTTTCCTAATTTGACAGATGAAGAGGGGAAGGGACCTTAACTGACCCTGGGGAAAAAAGGGGAAATTTCTTATTGCTCTGTGAAAACTAGTTATTAAAAACTAGCAGTAAATTGGCTAATGACAGCCTACCCTGAGAGCTCCCTGGTCTGAGTGGGAGTTTCCATTGCAGTCCTCAGCTCAGGAGGGACATGGAGCTGCTGGAGAGTCCAGAGGGGGCCCCAGGATGGTCAGGGGATGGAGCAGCTCTGCTGGGAGGGAAGGCTGGCAGAGCTGGGATTGGCCAGCCTGGAGAGGAGAAGCTTTGGGGTCACCCAACTGTGGCCTTGCAGGGCCTGAAGGGGCTACAGGAAACATGGAGAGAGACCATGGACAAGGGATGGGAGGGACAGGACAAGGGGAATGGCTTCACACTGCCAGAGGGCAGGGATGGATGGGATATTGGGATGGAATTCCTGTCTGTGAGGGTGGGCAGGCCCTGGCACAGGTTGGGCAGAGAAGTTGTGGCTGCCCCATCCCTGGAAGTGTCCAAGGCCAGGTTGGATGGACTTGGTGCAACCTGGGCTAGTGGAAGTTGTCCCTGCCCATGGATATCAGGAAGAAATTGTTCCCTGTGAGGGTGGTGAGACCCTGGCACAGGTTGGGCAGAGAAGTTTCTTGCAGGATCTGGTGCCACCACTTCCCTGTGCAGGAATTGTGCTGAGGGACATTGTTTTGGGCAAAGAGGTAGGAAAGCAAACAATAAATCAAATAGTCCTTAGTAGAAACTCATAAATACACACTCTTATGTCACTTGCAAATTAATATGAAGCTTCATGTATAGAAAATAGAGAAGACAAAGAGTTTTTTCTTGGATACCACTGATTTTTGTTTTTCTATTTGTTCTTCTCAGAGACAGCCCCTCTTGGTTGGCATTAGATGTTGTTTCTGAGAACAGCTTTGTCTACGCAAGGTTCAATCAGACTGAAATATGTTAAATCAGATTAAAATACAATGCACAAAGCATGAATAATAAGGAAGTCTCCTATATTTCTTTTATTCTATAATATATCCTTCTGAAACTCAGTTCATGTGATAATAATCTCTCTAATACATCTCAAAAAAAAAAAAAAGGCAACAAAACACCAAATAAAAGCTTGAAAACTGACTGGGAATTTTTTACTGTTTTTAAAACTGCATTTTGTTTTAAGCTCTTAAAATTGATGGCTCAATATTCTTTCATCTTGAACAGTCCTTAATTACAGTCAGAAAAAATGGAGATTGAATGTATTCTGCATAAGCAATGCAAATAGAGGGCAAATCTGGGAGTATATTTATACTACAATTAAATTTATGGTATTCTAAATAAATCACTCCAATTTATCTTTAATTGTTTTGAAGTGAAATATGAGGTTACATAGAAGTTTTGTGTTCTCAGTTTGGGTAGTTTACTTTTTATCTTTATCAGCTATCAATTCATCCCGAGGCTGCTGAGGGGAAACGGGGGGTATGTCTAAACCAGAAGGCAAAGTTTAATTAAGGCAGTGTTTTATCACAAAATAATGATGATGATGATAATAAAGAATGAAAAAGAATAAAAAAAATGTACAGTTACTGCTGGACTGTGGCTTGAGTTGATCTCCTTGACACGGTTTTGAGAAGCAACTCACATCTGTACTGTATTGGGATTGCAGTAAGCTCTGAAAAAATTGGGATTCTGGAAGGAAAAAGGGCCCTGGGGAAATCCATGGACTCTGTGGTAGCAGCTTTGCCACTGCCCACTGACCTGACACAGCAGAGCTTCCATCTCTCCTCCGTGTCCTGGGTCTGCTCCTCCATCTGCTGCAGCGTTGGAAGGCAAAACTGAAAAGAATGTCGTTAATAGTCGAACACATTCAGAGCTAAGAAGTTGTTTCTCTTCCTCCAGGGAAATGAAAATTGTTGCTAAAACTCAGGTGAGATTCAAGGACAATCCACCAAATGACTTTGTGAGTGGGGAGGTTTTGGTCATGTAGAGATTTGAGGAGATTATGAGCTACATTATGAAGTTTTCAGATCATCTTTAGCCATGCCAAGGAAATTCAGAAACCAGAACTGCACATTATGCCATCTGCAAATGCTGCATATGCTGCAGCAAGACACTGGTTTGGTGATGAGAAAGTCTGAAAAGCAAAGTTACAGCTGAAGAGCTCTCAGAGCTCAGTATTTTCCAGGATAAAAGGTGAAATTTTGTATTTCACTGATAAATTAACCCTTATACCGTTTTGGAGGTCTGAGGCTCCATATGGTCTCACAGACTTGCAAATCTTATTAATAATGACAAAACTGAACATTCTCTGTCCTGTACCTCAGACCACCGCCACATATGGGCTGGTTCAGAGGAGAAACAATGAATTATTTATTTGGCATGTTTTTTAAACTGCCATGTGTGTTTAAAGCTGTTGGAAAGCCTGAAATGGCATAAGTAGCTGTGCAGAAGATGGACGGGAAGGCAGAATGTAAGCAAAGCTGCCCAAATTATGGGATGAATATAATTTATTGCTAGCTACTGATTTATTGTTTCATTTTCACTAGAACTGGCAGAAAAGCAGGAGGGAAACTGGTTAGTGTGAATCATTATCTAGTCAAGAAAAGGAACATTCAAAGCCTCTCCTTCAATCCCAGTGTCCTGATGAATGTGTGGAGTGTAGAACTGAAATTCTGCTTGAGTATTTGGGTTTACTTAGCACAAAAACCCCTAAAACATAAAAAAGACCCCTCAAACAAAGAAATAAGAAGTAAAGGAATGGATTTAGCAAAACGTCCTGTCTTCACCTCAGGAGGAATAACCCAGTAAGGAGCAGCATCTCCTGAAACCTGAGCTTGGGGAAGTGTTCCCAGCTTTGATGGATGAGGACAAGGACATGTCGCAGAGCCAGATTTCAGTAGCTCCAGTCAATGCAGTCAAGGCTGGAAACTCATATTTCATTGCTGGTGAAGGCAAGGAAGGACATTGTGACACAATTCCTGGAGTACAAAGGATTGCAGAATCCCAAAATCCTGGAATATCCTGAGCTGGGAGGGACCCCCAAGGATCATCCAGTCCAGCTCCTGCCCCTGCACAGACAGCCCAACAACCCCACCCTGTCCCTGAGTGTGTTGTCCAACCCAAATCACAGCAGAATCATGCAATTATTACTTACATAAAGTCTTAATACAAAGGTTAAACCCTTATGTTATAAATGCAGCTTTCAGGTGAAAGTTTGCAGAACACTCAGAGAGGAGACAGAAAGTTTCTCTGGAGATTCTGACTGAAGACAGTCCTTAGGATTAATTTTTCTCCTTGACAATATGCAAGGTTTACTGCAGGATATTTGTCTGTTTTACCCAGCTGGGGGAATGTCAATAGTCACCTTCCAACATTTTCTACTGAAGATGCTACATAAACTTCATTAATTTTACAATTTAGAAGAGCAAATTGGTTTCATCTGCTTGCAAGACACACAAAGAATTTTGCAACCTGTTCTTGAAAGGGTTTTTTACCTTTCGGGTTCCAATCCTTCCTATGACCTTTCCCTGCACATGAACAACTCCTGCTCTTTCTGAATTATTAAACTTGTAAAATAGGGCATGTTCCATGAACAGGAAAATGCCAATTTGGGTTTGAGACTTGATTAAAAAACAAAAAAAAATGGCGCCCTTTCTCTGAGTAGGCAGAATTTAGAACTTGGAAAAACAATTTTTATTTTCTCTGGTATTTATTGGTGCTGGCAGATGCTTCCAGACCTACCCACACTTTCCCTTTACCATTATATTCAATCCCATAATGGTTTTAATAGAGTGCATGCATTAAGAGTATTTCAAAATTCATTACCGAGTAGGCTAACTTTCTATTTTAATTTTCTTTAGTTGTCCCAAAAGATTTAAGGGGGGGAAAAAGTATTGTAGATCCATAATTACAACCAAGAACAAGCGATTATGCAAAATTATTTCTCAGCCCATAGCCACAACATATATTTGCTTACTCTTGGTACATACATATGAACAATATGTGTATAAGATATTCAATTTTAAACGTGCTGGTTTTATTCCCAAACTTTTTCAATTGCCTAGATTCATAAGAAAAATTATGCTTTAGTGGCAAGGCAATACCTGCAAGTAAATTGCACTACTCTGATGAAAAGGAGTTGTGATTTATTTATGAATCTTTCACTTTACCTGGGAAAAGAGGGTCTTCACGACAAGAAATTCTGACTTGTTGCCCTGGACTCCAATTCTTACTTTTAGAAGTGAGATAATTAATCAGGCCTATGGAATTGAATATTTTGATTCTATGGTTTAATATTAGGCTAATTCTACATAGAAGTTAAAAAACTGAAGCTTCCTACCTAAAAAATTCCCTTTCTTTTCCGTCTTAAATCTTGTGAAAGAGAAGGAAAAGGCACATTTCACACTCCAAAGCACAATGGACTTTAAGATCCTGCAACAGCTCTACAAACACAAAACAACAATGAAAACCTGCTTGAAAATCTGTTCTTTTCTCACAGATTATAAACACCTCACAGATATTATACAGGCAATTTAACTAATGCAGGTGTCTGAGGTTATAAAAAATGAGCCAGGTGGGGTGGGGGTTTGTAATCTGTGTCGCTCTAAAGTGGGTGAGAGTCTAAGTTTCCTAAAATCAACTTCACTTTTATACAATGAACCTTATCCAAGAAGAGCTACAGGATTAAGAATAAGAATGGAAGGGAATGGTGGAAAAGCACAGTATAATTCAGTGTTTTTTCTGCTGATATTGAGTTATTTTCTACCGGTGAAGTTTAAGTAGATCATGTTTCATCTTCTCTGTGTGCTGAAAGCTCTGGGAATGCTCAAAAAAAAAAAAAGCTCAAAAATTCACCTTCTCATTTATAAGCAGGGCCAAAGTTCTTTTAACTCCTTGTAGTGCCATAACAACTCTGTGTACAACCTTTTCACAAGCACATAAAAAAGAGGATTCCCAGAGTGATGAATTAGGAGACAGAAAAATTTTCCTAGAAGTATTCAAAAATTATCTGGAGAAGGAGTTAGAAAAAACCAAAAGGCATGGAAAGGTTGGCAGTGGAAGTTTGAATTAAAATGCTCTCTGCAGTTTATCTGAGGTTGTGTGAGGTGGGATTGGGCTCTTCCCCAGGGAACAAGTGACAGGATGAAAGGAAACGGCCTCAGGTTGTGACAGGGCAGGTTTAGATTGGATATTAAGGGAAAAATCCTCCATGGAAAGGGCTGCAAAGCCCTGGAAGAGATTTCCCAGGGCAGTGGTGGAATCACCAACCCTGGAAGTGCTCAGGACATGTGTGGATGTGGCACTTGGGGACATGGGTTAGTGGGGAGCACAGGGGTGGATTGTTGGACTTGGTGATCCTACAGGTCTTTTTCAGCTTTGGCAATTCCATGATCCTATGAACGAGGGCTCACAGGGAGTGCAGGCTCTGCCTTGGGATTCCCAAGCACTGCTGGTAAATGCCTTTAGTATGTTCAGGATTTGTAGCAAGATCCCTGATTTAATTCCCTTTAAAGGCAGAAAAACTTGCAGGCAAATCTCACATATTATTTGCTCATGATTATCTGGCTTTATTAATAGAAAGGAATTATTCTCCAATCTTTTCTTACCAACTAAATCAATCATTTAAATCTTATTTTCTACCCAGATTCTTCTACTGACCTTACCATTTTAGAACCTGGGTGTTTTTATGTCTCCTTTGAAAGGCATTGACAAGGAATAGAACCTACATTATTTTAGGGCCAGTTTACAAAAAAACACAACAAATTAGAAATCTGGAAAAAGTGGCTAAGAGATAAAAACAGAGATAAGCAAAAGAAGAAGCAGATAAAATATTATGTGTAAGGAGAAAAGGGAAGGGAAGGGAAGGGAAGGGAAGGGAA
>VXBX01000218.1:310132-329801 GCA_013400415.1 Scytalopus superciliaris | reverse complement strand
TTTTGCACTCAGAGAGTCTTCTGGCTCCAGTGAGTCACCACAGTTCTTACCCGATCCCAAAAAGGTGTCCCAAATTCTCTGGACTACAATAGAAAAGAAATGGTTATTACTGCAGAAAAGGGATCTTTATAGAAAAATAAAGAGGGGCCACAAGACATTTGGGAAGAGTGTGTTGCTATTCCTTTGTTTCACAGCCCTCTTAGGAAAGCTGGGAAGGCACCACAATAACAACATTTGCTGTTGAACACAACAACTGGGGTATCTGTACCTTTACTCAGTTAATAGGGACAATTCCCCAAACTTTATTTGATTAAATCCCTGTTTCAACAACCATCGCTGTGTTAGAGCCCATGATCCAATATTTGTTCCTCAACTGTTCTTTTGCTAACTTGACCTTTACAAATACAGGACATTTTGGCCGTGCTTTCATTTATAGTGGTGGCTACACCACAGTGTGATATTTCAATTGAATATGACACTTTTACTATGTCTCCTTCTGCCTCGGAGTAGAGTTTATGGACACAGTAGTAATAAAAATTGTATAATAGAGCAAAAACAAAACGGGGAGACTTTGTCAGTGAGATGCAGTAAATTGCTTAAGACGGCTACTCTAAAAGACTAAACTGAACATATTAAGAAATTCTGTGTTATCTATTTCTGATGCTGTTAAATTAGCATTTTTGTATTATCCCATACATATTTATAGCTGGGGTATCTTCAAGCACTTGCTGTTGCCACGAGATGCAGCCTGTTATAGACATAATAGGAAATTCAACAAGTTATAACCACAGGTTTCAGCAGCCAGGAGTCAAAGCACTCAGGTCTTGAATGGAGCCTTCTTAGACCCAGTTTCTTGTCTCTTATCCCAACAACAGAATAATGGAATCAGAATTATTTGGGTTGGAAGGAACCCTAAAGATCATCCCATTCCAAGCCCTTTTCCATGGGCAGGGACACCTCCCACCAGCCCAGGTTGCTCCAAGCCCCGTCCAACCTGGCCTTGGACACTCCCAGGGCTGGGGCAGCCACAGCTTCTCTGCCCAACCTGTGCCAGGGCCTGCCCACCCTCACAGACAGGAATTTCATCCCAATATCCCACCTATCCCTGCCCTCTGGCAGTGGGAAGCCATTCCCTGTGTCCTGTCCTTCCATCCCTTGTCCATGGTCTCTCTCCATGTTTCCTGTAGCCCCTTCAGGCCCTGCAAGGCCACAGTTGGGTCACCCCAAAGCTTCTCTTCTCCAGGCTGGACAATCCCAGCTCTCCCAGCCTTTTCTCCTGGCAGAGCTGCTCCATCCTCTGACCATCCTGGTGCATCCTCTGGGCCTGCTCCAGCAGCTCCATGTCCCTCCTGTGCTGGTACCCCAGAGCTGCATCAGGTGGGATCCCATCAGGTCTCCAATGTGTGTTTCATGGAGGTGTTGCAGGTCACAAAGAGAATTCTTCACCCTTGGGCCAGACCTCCAGCAAACAGAGTCGATGTGGCTCAAGCACTACATGGAGGTTACAACCTCTCTGACAGACTGGACTCCTGAGGTTGCACCAGGTTGTCAAAGAATTGAAATATCTGTGCTCACTGGTCCTTCTAGAGCTCCTTAAATTCCCTCTTCTGCTTTTGTCTGCTAAAGAGGAACCATAGCTGAATAAAGGGGATTTGTTGTAGCAAACAGGGACTCCCAAACTGTTTTATAATGAACTATTTTTACACTCCAGGCACATTGTTTGCTTTGGGGTGTCACTAATTCTGAGGGAATTTTTTCCATCTTCACAGTCACCAAGTAAATACCTTCCCATATTTGAGTCACTGGGGGAAGGTTCTTGTCAGTCACAGGAACAATCACACAAATATCAGTTGTCTGTGCTGATTAAAATCTAGATTTTACAGGAAGAAACTTTGGGTATGTGAAAAGTTAATAAATATGATTATTATTAAGGTCCTGATGCAATTTTCTAAAATGAATCACTCTGAATGGAAGTAAAAGTTGTACTTAAAAATTTATAATACTAGTTTTAAAAATAAGTAAAAGTGAGAACCACACAGGCCACTATACATAAGAGCTAGCAAGAACTATTTTGTAATATTAATTTTGTCTTAATGTATATGATCATTTACTCCAAAATTATTTCAGAATTAAATAGCAGTAACTTCCTGCTGTTAGTTGTTATTGAATGTCTTTTTGTTAGAGAATCAGAGATATTTTCGTAAATAATAGATAAGAACACAGAACTAAAGTTCTTCAGTCTTCTAAATAGTGAATCAGGTGTTGCTATTATTTCTTTTATGCATTTCTCTATAAATATATCAACGGTAATGGCCAAGTAAAAGATTAAATGGCATTTCTAAGTTGATGAGAGATTTCATAATATTGGAAATTGGATTTGTTCAGATCATCCATTGCTGAACCAAATCCTCTACTACACACTGGGGGAAACATTTAGTGTTTTCCCCAATCTGAGCGTATTTCCTTGCAGTTTTTCATTTAAATCAAAGTTTTATTTATTCTGTGGGCTGCACATTATCTTTCACCAAATATAAGAAACAAGTAAATTATTTGAAAAAAAAAATGTATTTTCACAGAAGTTCAATTAAATAAAGAATAGCTGAGTCATTTTAGTTCTTGTTTCTAGGGAGACCCTCAATTTTTTGTTGATAGTTATTAGGTCAATCTTTTCACATTTTAATACTCTAGACTGCCCCAAACTTTGCTCAGAATTTTTCTTCAGGACAAGAAGGTTTTTGAGATGGAGTGAGGAAATTCGGGAATGCCTGATATGGGGGCAGCTCGTGGGGACCAGGGTGTGCCACCCTGTGCCAAAGCCTTTTGCATTGGCAGGAAAAGGAACATCAAAAAGGCAGATGCAAAATGAAAAATATATTCCTTTATACAACACTTTTTTCCCTTTTAACAGTGAGTATCTTAAAAACTAACATGAGACTCCACTTAAAATCAGCAAGTTAGGATGCTGTGAGGGGAATCAGGCACTGGATTAAACCAAAACTCAGCTAGAACCCAAAACCAAATGGCCTGCATTTGATATCATTATGAGCTGACGTGGATAGAGCGAGACCTGAGTGTAATGGGAAAAGCAGGATCAATCAGAATTTGTAGAATATAACTCTTTAACCTTTGCAGTTACTGTATTTCTGTTTTAGATGCATCTGTTCATAACCAAAGCTTTTTTCCTGCATCAAAATCGCTCGTCTGTGGTTGTAGCAAACCGGAGGAATTGCAGTTTTGTGCTCAGGATAACACCTTTGGGAAAGGCACACTGACATCTCAGCACCGAGGAAAAGGTCCTGGAAGTGCTCCCTCTCCTTAAGAAATATGTGAAGTGAAACATGGCCACGTTTGCAAAGCCTTAGTGACAAATCCTGGCCAGTGGCTCCATGTAAAGTGCATTATTAATTCCCACCCCTTGGCAACTGATCCAGGTTGCCTTAACTCAGCTCTCTTGCCTTTGGGGCTTCTGTTAAAACTATTCCTGTCAAGCCATTCCAATTAAGGGAACTAAGAACAGGTAAATCTCTGCCTGAACACTGGATTTGGCATAACATAATGAGGCATCAGAGCTTCACTTTGAACCTGGAGGGTCTTCTCTCTGCAAGTTAGGTTGGAATCTAAGCTGAGTATCCATCAACATCCACAGACTCCATCTGGGTATTCATAAGTAAAGGAGAATTACAGATCTGGTAGATCCAGAAAGGATCTAAACTCCTTCTCAGAGAACAATCTGAGCTGGATCCAGTCCTGGTCCCAGGCTTGGTCAGTAGTTTCTGCCTAAAGGATTTTACTGGTGCAATTGAGTCCTGTGGGATTAAGGAGGGCAAATTAAACATATTTATATAAATAAAATAAATGATTTATTTAAATTCGTGATGATAATGATAGTGATTAGACCAGAAGATCTTAATCAGAATTACTTACTATACATTACATGTAGCAGAGTGCACTATTTACTGAAGCAATGATATTAAAGCAATCAGAATAATTATTAATAAGAGACTGATGTTACTCACCTAAACCAACAACTATGGGCAAATTTCTTTCTCTCAGTGTCAAGGAGTGACCCTGAGGGGTGTCCCCACTGCAGGGAGGAATCTCCACACCCTCCCAGGAGGGGGTGCCAGAAGATGCCCCTTTAGAAAGTGGCACCGGGTGTTGCAGCCCCAAGTGCCCGCTGTCAGTGAGGTGTGCCCAGGCTGTGCCAGCCCAGCAGCCTCAGAGCAGGTTCCAGCTCTGTCCCCTGCTGGCTCCTTTGTCAGGAACTGGGGAAACGTTGCTCATCCCAGAGGGATTCACTTTGGGCTGGATGAGCCAGGCTGGGCTCAGCATCCTCAGCCATTCCCATCCCACTGAGCCCTTTGGGAACAGGGAATTGTTGGAGCTGTTTCCCCCCCTGCCTCAGCAGAACATCCTGCAGCAGCAGCTGCACACAAACCAATGTCAGACAGTTCTAATTGTTCTTTTAATTTGCACCAGGGAGTGTTAACAACATGTTGTCGGAGGAGAAGATGAAATGAGGACACAATTCCAATCCTGAGGCAAAGAAAGGGATAAGGATTTTGTACAAGACACGCTATCAATGGCAGATCTGGGAACAGCCTTCCTGTTCTTACTCCAGCTCCATTTCTTTGTTGAATTTCCATGGAAGCATTGTCTTTTCATGGCATAATGATGGGGAAAGGGATTTTGGTTGCCAAATGCTGGCAGCCAAGACATAATTTAAAAGCTTAAACAGCAAGAGCACATAACACAGCATCGTCTGCACTGATGGGTTTTGATACTTTTGGTATTTTCCCCTCTGTAGTCCTGAGCTTTCCAAGGTTTTTCCCAGGTTAATGTCCAGAATGTGTATTCTTGTGCTCTGCTGCATGCAAATATGCCATCCTAATTCCTGACCAAAGGCAAAGGAGAATCCTCCTTTTCTAAAATGATGAATATTTTAGCAACTCTAATAAGAAAAGGAATAAGTTATTCACAGTAGCATGAACAAAGAGTAGTTGAAAAACCCAGATTGGTGCAAGTGATTTAAACTGAGAAATAATTTATTACTTGAGGGGGTAAATGTAAAAGCAACATGCTGTGAAATGCTCACAGTGGTACAAGTGCCATGTTCATCTGGTGTCCTGCTCTTCCAGCCTGTCAGGGAATAACCAGGACTAATGATTTAACTCCAGCCTGAAATACTTTACCTTGCAAACTGTCACGACCAGGCTGCCCTTCCTGACCTTGCAAGAATGAGATTTTTCACTACACCCACGAAGTGTAATGTCATTAAACCAAATTTAATACATTAATTTCAATTACATGGTAATTTTATAGAAGGTACAGTGTAGCTACTTTGTGGAAGGGTTGTATTTTTTTTTCCCCCTGAATTAACTCCCAGAACTGGAATTATATTTGTATGTATAAGTTCTGAGTTGATATTTTAATTTTTGACATAACTATTAGAATCCAGGTTACATTTACCAAGATTTCAATTATATTTTATTTACTCCCAGTAATAGAATTGCTTTCTGGTCAGAAAGTGTAATTGCAGTGTAACTACTCTGAAGTTTCTCCTTGCACATTACAGAGCTGAAGGGACTGTTTTCACTGCTTACACAATTTTGTATGGTGACAATAAGAGGCAAAAGAAGAAAAGTAATTTAAAACTGAGTAAAGACGAGATTATTTCCACCCCTCTGTGCTCTGCTTGTTTGTAAAAAAGAGCCTGAATGAGCAGAAGGTTCATTTGATCAGAAGATAGAAGGATCTCTTGGAATTAATGTAATATAAGAACCTAAAGGTTTAAAAGGCAAAAAGGAAGAGAAGCAAAGCACCAAATGGCAGTGCCTGTCTTGGAACTGGACTGGCAAATATTAAACTGTTGTGAATCCATTGATTCTGTTTCCTGACGCACAGGAATTGTTTGATATTAAATATATCAAATCAAAAATTTGTTAACTTACTGCAACTTCCTTTGACATTAAAAGAGTTCAGCTGACCTAAGGCTGGCCACCGGACAAAGGTTTTACCAGTAGTGGCACATGGCACAATTATGTCACCAAAGTCACAGCTGGCCTGTTTGGATTAAAAACCCAAATGGGGCTCAGGTGACTGTTTGTACCTGGGCCAAACAAAAGGACCTGAAGTGGAAATCTGGAGCAAAGTCATCAAACTTTGTCTGCATCCACACCAAGATACGCCTGGACCTGCAGATCGTTCTGTTTTAAAATGATTTTGTTCTGTGGCTTGGCCAAAAGGCATCAAGATTTGCTGGTTTGCAATTTGCACTGAGATATAATTTTATTTTTCTATTTATTAGTTACAAAATGCCTCTTTTCATTGTACAAACACCACCAAAGTAGAAGCTGTGCCCGGAGCCTTCACCCCTATTTGCTCCTTGTGCCATAGTGAGTGATATAACACGTATCAGGAATGTTATTAGGAAGTCTGCCCCCTAAAGTGTCACATCTGTCACATCTGTCTGACCAGTCTTTCCCTTCCTAGATGGCTGTCCTCTGCTCTTCAAGTGGCAGCTCATGAGGCAGCTGTTCCCACAGTGGAACGATTTATTTTTCAATAATATAAATGCTATTGTTTTTTTCTTTCTCCCTTTCGTTTTAACAGTGTGTGAGGTCACAGGTTTTCTGAAAATTAGGAACAACTACATATATATGTATAGAAATAAACAGGCCACATTGCCAATGTGTGATGGCACCTGGATCAGCAGAATTTCAAAGTTTAATGGGAAAAGAAAACTGCAGTAGGAAGGAGAAGGAACAAGGAGCAGAGTAAAGGTTGCCTGAAGTTATTTTTACATTATTTTCTGGTATGTTTTCTTGCAGACAAGGTAATATAATAAGGTATTTAAACAATATTGTTATCTTCCTTAAGAGCCCCCTTGCTTTCAGTCATTCATTATTACTCCTGTCTTTCCCTGCCATGTCATAAATCATGTTTTCTGCTTGCGAGCCAACATTTTATACAGAGCTGCCTGAGAGCTCCTTGGGGCTCAGGGCACACTTTTCAGCTGCATTTCTCTGCTTCTGGCTCTGTTACCAACACTCATTTCAACTGGAAGCAAAATCTCAGGCTCTGAGTTGGAAGGGACCACGAGGACCATCCAGCTCAGCTCTTGACTGGATCAAACCCACAACCTTGGTGTTTTTAAACACCATGCTCCAACCAGTTATGGCAGAGAACTCTTTGTACCTGTAGGGACTGAAATGCCTTTGAAAAGGCATCACCTACACAACCTGGTGATGAAATTTCCCTTTAATTTCGAGTGGAGAGTTTCCCCTTCGCACTGTGTGTGACATCACCTGTTGGTGCTCTTTATTACACACATCATAAATCATTGCAAAATTCCTGACAGGCTCCAGCACTAACACTCTGCACCTTATTCTGGGACTTAATTATATCAGCAACACCTTTAAAAGGGTTTGTCAGCATTTTTCTCTTTTTCCAAGGTGGATGAAAACTTAATCTGTCAGTAATTCCAAAATTGTATCTGCCCAAACAGGCACAAAAGTTGTCAGTCAGGATTTGATTTTACTTGGCCAGAATATGTTCTAGTTTTACTGATTTATTTTTCCCAACAGGGCTCGAGAATCACACAGCAGCTTGTGTGTGTTTTGAAAAGTTCCTCTGAAAACCTGTTCAGTGTTTTTCCCTTATTTCTAATTATAGGTGAGATAAATGGCTGCTGAAGACCCAAGTGTTAAATATATTCAGTGTACATACAAAAGTGCTCTAGGTTGGGAAAGAAAAAGTTATCAAAAGTAATTACCTGCTAGCTATTCCTCCTGAGATCAGTGGAAGGGAAATGGCATTGTGAGTTTTTAGAGGAATTTGAGAGAGTTATTAGAAATCCAGGAGTCTCTCCAGCAACATGCATTGATACCTCCCATATTCCTTCAATGTTTGCACATCAAGCTGTTTCTCATTTTGGATTTCTTCCCTGGTAATTTTTTCCTGTCATATTGAGGAATTTGTATTAATATAATATATACTGTAGGTGGTTCTTGTTGTAGAAATTACTATTTTAATTTTAACTGTGATTAAAAACTTCAACTATTTCCATGCTGGTTCAATTTTTTTCTAAGCAAGGCAAGAGCTGCTGAAGAGAGGATGGATTAAATCAGGTAGCAGATATTACTTTATTGCTAAAAATCAAATTAGTCAATGAGACTCATGATTTGACAGGTGGAAACAGCCCTGGTGGTGCTGAATAATAATTGCTACGTGGTGATAGTCCAGGCAAAATGTCACTTATGGCATCAGGAGTAATCAAAGGAATCATATGTTGGGCATTTTGCTGCCATTTCATTCTGCAGCACCAAAGTCAATGAAAAGCATTGATGTAGTTAGCTCTTGGCTCGGGATAATATCCATCTGGAGCACTCTGGCTAACTCTGTTTTGTACCTGGGATATGCTCCAAATTCAATTGAGCCAGAAAGTCTTCTCAGCACATTTGGAAGAGCTGCCTCTCCCACCTTCCTCCATGAGTTTGCCTCATGTGCATCTCTGCACGGTTTTTCTTTCTGTGTATTTTGGACTGCCAATATATTTTCTTTCCTCAAAATTGTCACACTGTAGTAATGAAAATATTTCTGATTTTTTTTTTTTTCCTGGATTGTATCTATTTCTGTGAGAGCTCTGCTACTCTCTGTCTCAGTAAAGGCTTCCCAAGCTTTGATGCTGTAATCACCATTCTTGCTCCCTTTCTCTCCATATATTTAGTATAAATTGGCAGAAATTTAGAAACTTAAGTGCCCAGTATTGTGAAAACAGACACTGCAGCACCTCAGTGCCTGTCCCTCGGTGTGCAGGGTGCCAGAATGTCCCAAATTCCATCCAAATGCAGCCTCCAGGATAAGCAGTGCATCTGCCCAGAGCCGGGCAGTGACAAACTGTGTGTTGAGGGAAAGTCTCAGGTTCCTCTTTTCCTGGACCTTTTTTCTGGTTGGGCAGAGAAGCTGTGGCTGCCCCATCCCTGGGAGTGTCCAAGGCCAGGCTGGACGGGGCTTGGAGCAACCTGGGCTAGTGGAAGATGTCCCTGCCCGTGGCTGGGGGTGGCACTGAATGGGCTTTAAGGTCCCTTCCAACCCAACCCATTCTGGGTTTCTATAATTCTATGCTATATCTGACTTTCTTTCCTTGCAATTAAGCCTTTTAAAAGAGCTTTCCTGAGCCCTGGACGCGATTAACAAGTCAGTCTCCCCCCCTTTGCCAATGTATTCAGTGAAGAAATAATCTTTTAATGTGCCAGACAAGGGAGATGCTCCTGTAAAGCTGTTCTGTGGGCAGGAGCAGGGCTGGCCCCGAGCCAGCAGCCAGGGCTCCTTATCACCGACACTTATCTCAGCCACTGCTGGTACCAGCCACTTTAAACCCTCTGCTAGAACTCAGTTTAAAGTTTCCACTTGGGCATTTTAAATAAGGACTAAACTCGTGGCAAACGCAGCCCTGATGCCCGATTACAGAAGGAATCACTCACATGTCACCGCTGGAAAGGCACAGGACAGCACATTCTGCATCCCTCTGCTCTGCACCCAGCAAGACACGGCTGGGAAATCATTGGGAATGTTCCTCCCCCTGCCAGACCTAATTTGCGAATGAAAAGTATCCCTGCAGTTGTTTGAGTGCACCAGAACTTTGCGGGCAGGGTTTCATTACTTTATTTACAGCGTGGCGTTAATTACCAGGGGCACGCTTCTCCCATACACATTTCCCAGGCAGAGGGCAATAAATTGGGAATTTAAGATGAAAGGGTGCCAATGATGGATTGTGTTATGGTTTGTCAGCCTTACAATGTACATAATGTGCAGCACAACCTTAACAATTTACATTCCTTTCCATCTCACCACAAACCTTCTCTTCCAACCCTCTGTCCTCCCTCAGGCCAGCAGAATTCCCTGGGGAATAAGTCCAGGAGGAGAATGTTCTTCCCCAAGCTGATGGCAAATCATAGATGTCTCACACGACATCACCACTGAATGTAAAGTGAGTTTAAAACACAGATAAATATAGTTAGGGCATTGTTTTCAGACCACCAGTATCATGCAGCACAGTGAAATCAGTATTCACATTAAAAATTCCCACAAATCTGTAAGGAAAAGGTGTCAGGAATCACTCAGCATTATGAAACCTTATCAGATGGGTGTGGAAATCTTGTCAGATGGAAATCATTATTCAAATGCTTATGTACAACTTCTCCTGTTTCCTGTCTCTGCTTTGGGCCCAGTCGATCACAATTTGCCAAGTGCAGTTTTTATGTTTCCTTAATGCTATTTCTAGTTGAAATCATGGCACAGACTACAGGATTATTTTGCAGTCAGTGTGCTCCACTCTGGTCTTATATTTTCCACAAAACCTTTCAGTTTATTTCCAGGACAGAAAAAAAAGATTGAGAAACCCAGGTTCTTCCCAGCAATTCTGGGACACGCAGTTATTGAGAAGTATTGAGGTCACTACCATAAACTATATATCAAATGGAAGAGCAAGGTCTTCCAATTTATCTCAGGGCAGAAACATTTTGAGGCAAAAGACTTTTTTTTTTTTTCTTTTTTTCTTCCCCCCCCCCCCACCTAGGTTATTTGAAAGTTCCTGAGGTTCATCATTTTGAAGAGCAGGGTGAGTTCAGTGCATCAATGGCTTGGGCAGTGCAGTATCAAGCTGAAAGGAAGGTAAATGAAAACGTGTGTTACTGATTTATGTGTCACTGCATCAACATATTAATATAATTGTCAATCACCTGGATTTGCCTTGATTTTCATGAAGGAAATTTAGAAACTGAAATCGGATAACTTGGTTCTGATATGCCTCCTGCTATATAGAGAGCTAGAACAATGAAAGGTTTTATGAAGTTATAGAAACAGTTTTTGTCTTCCCAAGTGATTTGTCTTTGATATGAGGAGGGGCAGCTCCATCTCTGCTCTGTGGGGACCAGGGACACACCCAGGGAATGGCTGGAGCTGTGCCAGGGCAGGGTCAGGTGGGATCTCAGGACAAGGCCCTTCCCCCAGAGGGTGGTGGGCACTGCCCAGGCTCCCCAGGGCAGTGGGCACGGCCCCAAGGCTGCCAGAGCTCCACGAGGGTTTAGATGATGCTCTGGGGGCACAGGGTGGGATTGTTGGGGTGTCTGTGCAGGGCCAGGGGTTGGACTGGATGGCCCTTGTGGGGCATTCTATGATCATCTGGTTCATTATTCCCCCAAATTAACAGAATCATTTCAGACCCGAGCAATAGAACTGTACATTAGCATTTTGTAGCAACGGCCTATAAATTGACTTTTAAGCTCCACTGAACTTGATGAAAACAGTGGCAATGACTTAAGGAATTTGTTAAGCTTGCTATGAATTTTCCTACTTTGGATGTGCACCTTTGCTTGGCTCCAAAATAGGAGAGGAGAGATCTCTCAGCGAGAAGTACATGATCTGAGAACTGCAAGCAATCTCCTGTTTTTAAACTCCCTCCAGACTGGGAAGTGATTGACTGCTTTACTTTATCATGTCTTATTAATATAATTTATTCATGCAGTAATTCACTCCGAGTTGGCACTGTGTGTTGCCGAAAGGAATAAAATAAAAAGAACATCGTGATAAAATATTATCATCATGCCATGGCTGCAAATCTGACTGGCAGAAGGGAAGCTCAACCCTGATGAACTGGTGTGTGTCTCAGGGTGACAGGGTGACTGTCTCTTTAGCCCACTGAAAAGGAAGGAAGGAAAGGCTTTGGAGATATTAAACTCTACTGCAGGATTGGGCTGTCTGTGATAAATATGCAGCAGTGAAGTGACCAGGCTGCTCAATCAGTCAGGGACATGGAAATGTCTGAATTTCATGGAATCATGGAATTTCAGAAATACTTGGGTTTGGGTGGAAAAGAACTTATAAAGACCATCTCTTCCTACCCCCTGCCAAGGGCAGGACACCTTCCACTATCCCAGATTGCTCCATCCCTTTCCATTTATTCCTTTCTCTTCAGCCAGATGGTCCTTTTTGGAAATAGGAGAGAAAACTTGGATTTGTATGAAATATGATTTTTTTACGGACCAGATGTCAAAGAGGTACTTTTTTCCTTCTATGCAAAAAACCACCCAGAGGCTTTGGTTGCCAAATCTGGGAACCTCAAAGAGCTGCAAAAATCCAGCACAGTTTTCCCAGGAATTCTGGAGGGTCTGCATAGGCCACTATACATGACTAAGAGTCACCTGAGCAGGCAATTAGATTTGTTCTGCTGCTGAGGTGGAACTGATGATATAAAACAAAGAGAGTCCAGCCTTGCTGGTAATTTTGGACTCCAGGAAGAGCAGAGCCCAAAACTTTGGAGCTGCCTAAAACTGGAGCATCCCAGAACAGTGATTATTGTGCCAAAACTGGATACTTCTAGTTCATGTTGCTGAGCTTGAAGCTTCTACTTCAATTTCCCAGTTGTTGGGATGGAGGGATCACATTTTACGTCTGAAATACCATTTTCTAGTATTTGTTGGAACTTCTGAGGTATGAGAGGATTTTTTATATTTAAAAAATAATAAAATTAATATTAAGTAAAATGATGATAAAAATAAAATGAAATTACTTCCAAAATGTGATTCCCCTTCATTCAAGTCATTCAGTCCTTTATTTATTGTACTTAAGCAATGTCCAAGGAAACAAAATGAGATTGTGAACCAACATTCACAAAGATGTACATGAAATTGTTGCCACTAATGAGGTAGAATTGCTACTCCTGTGGCAGTTCATACTAATTTACCATCTATATAATTGCATGATAGGCTTAAAAGAAGAAAACCATGGATTTAATTTTTGTAAAATAAAATCCATATTTCTTTTCTTTACCATAATAAAATTCTACTAATTAATCAATGGGATGTTTAACAGTGATATAAAGACCTATTAAATTCTGATATGACAATTATAATGATAAATGTCTTATTGACAATAAATAGTAATTGTCCTTTAAAAAGAAAAAAGCAAAATAGAGAGAAAACAAAAGGAAAAAAGAAAGGAGGCAGAGAGAAAAGTACTTTTTTTTCTGTAGAAGACCAAATGAACGCAAAGACAAATATCCACTCGCTACTGACACTTCTATTATGTGTTAAGGACAAGTATAAATAGCACAGTGTCTCTCAAAATTTACACAGTAATGTTTTATGATGAAAAATACTACTCTTCATTTCATATAAACATAGTTTGTATCTTCTAAACTCGCATTTTTTCTGTGATTATTTTGATTTTTCCTTAATAGATATCAGTGTTGTTAGCTTGTCCAGTTATTGCCTTATTTCTCTCAAAAATCATAGTGCATTTTGATTTTTTAAAACATTCTACTGCAGAGATATGAAACACACAATTAAAACCCATTGCCATGAGAAATACCACTCAAACACTGGATCCTCTGCCAGTGACTGGGCACATATAGTTAATTGCCTGATCAGATTTTAGATTAAAATTATATAGTGTTTGCACTAAACCCAGATTAGATAACCATAGTTTGCTCATTTAAAATAAAACTGTTAGTTTTAATGGGAAGTCTGATAGTAAAAGTAGTGGGCTCCTAATAATGGCTTGATGAGCTGAAAATTTAGGAATAAAAGAATACTAATGCTACCAGAATGGACAGACAGTGGGATCACCATCCTGGAGGTGTTCAAAACCACGTGGGTTGGTGGAGACCACAGTGGGGGTGCTGGGCTGGCAGTTGGACTTGATGGCCTTAAAGGTCTTTTCCAACCTTAACGACTCCTGGATTCTGTGATATATGGGTCTTGAAATCCTTCCCAGCAAAAATGGCCTGAATCAATGGACTAATTTGAGAGGAAGCACCCATGGCTTTATTCACCGTGTAAGTTTGGGTTGGCTCTCTCTGCCAACAGCCAAACCTCCCAAGAAAGGTTCCCCCCTCCCTCTCCTGAAATGGCAAAAAGCAGCAAGAGAAAATTGAAGAAATATATATATATATTTTTTTACATATATTAAATTTACATACTAGATACAACGAGACAGGGATCCCCAAACAACCCCAATAAGGGACAAGGGGAAGGGAAAGGGGAGAGGGAGACAAAAAGGGAAAGGAGACAAAAAAATATATACAATCTAAATTCAGAAATTAACTCAGTAAGTAACAAATACAACAGTAAGCTCACTACTTTCCTTAGGAAAAGCAGATTCTTAACCTTCGCTGCCAGCCCAGGCAAACAGCCCTGGGAGCAGGCCTGGCTTAACACAGCTAAGCCAGGCCTAAACACTGAGAGCCTGTCACCAAGCTAACCTAAGAAGGAAAAGAAAGCATAAGAGAGCAAGAACAGCTCCCCCTTCGCCTTATATACACCTGATTACATAAAGAGATGGGATGGAATCCTGCCTAGGGTTTGACCCTGGTTACCGAGGAAGGCCTACAAAAAACAACCCATCACATTCACGCCATCCCCTTCCTCATCCGTCCCCTCTGCTGACAAATAGGAGCAGTATTTTTCCTTGGACGGGTCTGAGAAATAATCCTATTAGAGCTGCTGCTCTTGGTAGCCAATTAAGTCTATTAACAAAGCCCAGGGATGGTGTAATTGCAATTAAATGTGTGAACAAAGCTGAGAGCACATGTTGGCTCCGTGAAACACCTCCTGAGGAGTCAGAGCCCAAAAGGCAACGTGATCTGTTTCCTGGAGCTGAGTCAGAGGGAACATCTCACAGTCATGCCCAGGAGCCTTGGAAAATGTCACCATGGACAGAGATCAAGGGGCTTTCAGCTAAAAATCATCAGAGAGAAGTCCCTGCCTCTTGTTTCCTTTGAATATATTGCTGATGATAATTGATGTTGTGCCGGATGCAGAAATGAGAGATGAATTGGTGGAAACAAGGAGAGATCAGTGGCTAAGGCTGCTCCATGGAAGTGGGATCATGCTGGAATAGTTGATCAGGTAACTGAATCCCAGATAACTCCTATTTGCTTTTCCCACTTTCCGGGAGATGCCTCTAAAGGCTGGAAAATGTTGGCTGCACAAGCCCTTCCCTGCACAGCCTTTTTGAGGTCTCATGAGGTGCCTGTGGTGGGCATGAGGGTTATTTTAGGCAGCTCAACACAGCAATTCCTCTGCAAAGGATGGTTTTCAAGTTGGAAATGATAAGACACAGAGTATTAATTTATTCCTTATGTTTCTGCCCCACCCTTGGTGGTCAAACAGGTGGTAACTGGGACTGGAGGGATGGAAAGTACTGGGTGAGCTCACTTTTCACACTGTTGGTTTCTCCTCTCTTCTGGCTCAGATTTCACAGGCAATGTATGGAACAGCTCTTGTGTGTCTCAGAATCCATATCTAAATATGGATTTTAATTAATAAATTAAATAAATAATTTTAGAGGTTTTAAATAGATGGATAAATCCATCAGGTACTCTGTTGATTGCCCTTTCAACCAATAGTATTGACAATCTCCCTCTACTTAAATAGATTTTCCGGCTGTCAAAACAAATCATCTAAGAAAATAACCCCATTTGTTTCAGCAGAAATGCAAGTCTGTAATAGCATAAATGACATATCTCTGGATTGCCTCTTGCCTCAGAAAATAGATCTGCAATAAAGCAAGTCTAATCCTTGAGAATTTATTTGTAGAAAATCCATCAGGTGTAATACTGGGAACCCTCTATCACCATCACACACAAAGCAAGGCCTGTCTCAAACATATGTAATCAAAGTCGAGTCTTTTTTTCATAAAAAAATTCCTCTGCCTGAGAAGCCAAAAGGCAAAACCTCCTTTTGAGCGGTGCAAAAATGTTTTCCTTTAATTGAAACAGATGAAGATTTTTGTTAAGCTTTTACATCCCTCAAAAAGCCTCCGTGGCTGTCACCAGTGTTATCTTTTGATCCAGAGCTTTGCAGGCAACACCTACAAGAATTTTTTCAAGCAACACGGTTCTTAAATGACTCTGATTTTCTTTGATATTGAAAACACACACTGTCATATACAAAGCAAGAAACAGGGATTGTAGTTTCTTTACGTTTTCTTTGTTTGCCACGTGTGCCTCCCCATGACAGGATCAGGGATAATTAAAAAAGACTTGTGGAGAGAAAGGGTGTCTTCCATTATTATATTTGTATTTCCCTAGGATAAGTCCAAAGGATGGAATTGGGTAAAAACAGATGGCAGGAGATTTTCAGTCCAGAAATGGAAGACTTTCTGTTTTCCATTGTCCGTGTCCATTTGTGGGATGTTCAGAAGTCACAAAGGTTTCTGGTCATGACAACCAGCACATGATATTTCACTAATACAAATAAACAATCATTTACACAGGCTTTTATGAAACTATTTAGTACTTTAAACCAGTTTTAGTCCTGAATGAGAAAGTGGTGATGGTGGTGCAACCTTTGTTGTTGGGATAAAGTCACAGGAGGTAGAATGATTTATCAAATCAGCTTTTTATTTTGTCTTCCAAAATAAACTTTCAAAGAAACACCAGACAGCACATACATGTATATTTACCTCTAGATCTAGATATCTATGGAAAACTCTATTATATTATGAAGAAAAAGTGAATAATCTGAGTTTCAGTCTTGCCTTGAATAAGTTGGGTGTTTTTTGGTTTGTTTCCTTTTGTTTTATTGAGTTTTCCAGTCTTTAAAGGATGTCATCCCACTGATATTTCCATCCATCCAGCAGCACCAAAGGGATTAAAACCCAGTCTTGTTCTTTTCAGGCAAGTATTTTATTCAGTCCCCGAGTGGAGATTGCTTTAGCTTGGCTGTTCATCTCCTAAAATGATTTAAGTGGCCCTTGGGATTTGTTAAGAGCAGTGCATTTGATTAAATTAGCCAACAACAATTAATTGCTTCCAAGATCCTAAAATGCCTGAGATACCAGAACAAAGGAAGTTGTTTTTGTGGTCAGTTCTTGTTCTTTTATGCTGAAAGGGCCTTTTTTTTTCCTGCATCATTATGAATTTCATTAAATGAAATTTACTGAATATCAAGACAGACACTGTTCAGAATGAGAAGCTTGGATTGTCTATAGCAGGTGATTAATCACTTCATCTTCATATTTTTCAGAGAAAACATTTCTTGCTCATGCAGTTCAATAAGGGACTAGATATAAGCAACCAACATATGCATTAAAAAACTACATAACCACTATAATATTTAGAATTATTTGACTGCGAAGGACTATTTTAATTTACTTGCTTTTTTTCATTATATTTCAGGCAAATATAGTTTAGCTTTTTTCCCAATGTATTCTAAAGGCACATGGAAAGGAGAGAGATGAAGCAAATTTTAGAAAGTCAAAATAAGAAAGTATTGAGGAGGAGGAAACCTTTCCCTGTTAGATAATTGCAGTGGCATTGGGGAGCTCCCTGTTCAGAGCTGTGGTGGCAGAGCCGTGTTATTGGAATAACAGAACTGGAGTTTACTACACTCTAATGATGGTGGATTCTTTTAGTTCGAGAAAACTGTCAACTGTTTTAAAAGGTTCCAGACAATTTAGGTGGAGAAAATCCCTACTGGGAGGAAAGTCCAGAGAAAACATCACCAGCTGGGGGAGGGAGGGGATTGTCCCGCTCTGCTCTGCACTGGGGCGGCCTCAGCTGCAATAGTGGGGCAGGTTGGGGGGACACCATGGAAGGGAGAGATTGAGCCATTGGGGAGTGGCCAAAGGAGGGACACGGGGATGGGGAAGGGCCTGGAGGGCACTGAGGGCACTTGGGGGGCTCAGCTGGAGGAGAGGAGATGAGGGTAGAGCTCAGCTGGGTCTGCAGCTCCTCCCGAGGGGCAGCTCCATCTCTGCTCTGTGGGGAGCAGGGACAGAGCCAGGGAATGGCTGGAGTTGGGTCAGGGCAGGCTCAGGTGGGATCTCAGGACAAGGCCCTTCCCCCAGAGGGTGGTGGGCACTGCCCAGGCTCCCCAGGGCAGTGGGCACGGCCCCGAGGCTGCCAGAGCTCCAGGAGGGTTTCCATGATCCTCTCAGGAACAGGGTGTGACTCTTGGGGATGGACCTGTGCAGGGCTGAGGGTTGGAGTGGATGGTCCTTGGAGGTCCCTCCCAGCTCAGGGTACTTTTTGAGTCTATGTGACTCTAATAATAAAACTGTTTACTTTTAAAACATGCTATGGAAAAACACAGTTAAAACAGTCAGACTGTAGCTCTCAAACCCGAGAGATTGTAGGGAATGAAAATAATCCTGCTCATCATCTGTGGTTGAAATGTGTGACATTTGAGTACTTAACGTATTTTACATTTCCTCTTGATGCACCTTTGCACTCATAATTTTGTTTTTGATCCTTTCCCTGTTTAAATAACCCATGAAATTTTCTGATGGCTTTGTTATGGCTCTTAATAAATAGAAAACCTACCAACTAAAGAGGGAACTTTTACCAAAATGTTTCATACTTAAAAAGGTAGTACAAGGACACATGCAATTCTTGTGTGTTTTAAAATCTCCCTGACAGCCACTTCCAGATTATGTCATAAATAATCATTACTGGAGAGGTTTATGCTAACTACAGCACATGGGTTTGAAAGCACACCAAACCTGGGCAGGAGTCTTTGGGGAGGAACCTCAATAGCTGAGAGAAAAGCAGAAGGAGATCAAGTTATGGCACATTTCATGTTCTATTTTGACTTCACCATTCTGGAAAGAGTATCTCTGTCTCCATGGCAGTTTCCAAGGGAGTGTTTTTCAGGATTTATCTACTTTGCTTCATTGTCAGCTGAAGACACCTGGAATTCTAAGAGTTTGCAAAGTATCATATTGGCTCATCAAGCAAGAGAGAGATTGTCTCTAATTTTTTGTCGATTTCAGTGTATAAAAGCATTTCCGTGGTGTGATGTTTGGGGGAATGGCACTTAACTCCTCTGTCTTTCACAGAAACCAAAGGCCAAACAAACCCCTGCAAAATCTTGGTTGCCCAGCTTGTTGAAATGTCAATTCTTACATAGAATCACAGGACCATTAAGGCTGGAAAAGACCTCCATGGTCACCTTTGACCAAATCCCACTAAAACACAACAGAAAGTGCCACATCCACTTGTTTTTGGACACTTCCAGGGAATGTGACTCCAATCCTGCTCTGGGCAGCCCATTCCAATGCTTGACCTCAGTTTCAGTGATGAAATGTTCCCTGATATCCAACCTGAACCTCCCCTAACACAACCTGAGGCCCTAATGAAACACAAGTTTTTAAATCATGCCAAATGAAATACAACTTTTGAAATTAAAACTAAAAAAAGGCTTTAAAATCGAATTTGGAGTTGCAAAGTAGAGATAATCGAGAAACCTGAAAGCCAGTACAAGAACTTCATACTATTTGTAGAAACTTGAGCATGAGAGTTCTTATCTCTGCTAAACAGACCTCCAAGTTCTAAGTTACAGGAGGTCCTACTGATTCTGTAGCTCCAAAGGATGAGCCCAAACCCTAAATGCAAAAACTGCTGATATTTTACATATCTAAGTCTTATCCCAAGAGCACAATGCCAGTGGAAGCTCAAGAACATCTATTAATTAACAGTGAAATCAAAGTCAATCACAGGCAGAGTGCTTTGAAAATGACCATTGACTGCTAAATATATTCTGAACTTCAGCTGAGATGAAAGCTGGAAGCAAATCCTCGTTGCCAGATATCTTGACAGGGCTGGGAACATTCCATATGGAATTCTAGGAACACATAGTGATGAATACATGATTTCTCCCCCCCC